>JAQFYM010001370.1:0-34821 GCA_034694785.1 Agrenia bidenticulata | reverse complement strand
TTGCATTCAGGTACCTGCATACCAAATTTTAGAACTGTAGGTTCATGTTAAGAAAAACCCCTATGATTGACCCCCACGGGTCATGCTTTTGGTTATGAGTTCCATATCATAGACGGGGGAAATGGCTTGCCCCCATTCCCTTAGGGCTTTGGGGGCTCTTAGTCAAAAGGGGGATGGGAGCCTTTGAGACTCTTAGTCCAAAGGGGGATGGGGGCCTTTGAGGCTCTTAGTCAAAAGGGGGATGGGGCTCCCAAAACGCCCGTCTATGTTCCATATTCAACTATTAACACAAAATATTATCTAACGTACCAGTTTTTAAAATTTCGTAACTTTAAACCTATGTTATAAGATAGAACTCGATTCCTGATTTGGGCCTGCGGTGGTGCGTACAAAATTTCAGAATCCTAGGTCAACCCTATCGAGTATTATCGTGATGACGGACGGACGGACATTGGTGATCATATAAGCCCTAACGAAAATTTCTAAAGGTCTTCTATTTGTTCTTCGTCTGATTAGCATATTTCGCCATCTGAATCTGGGCTCTGGACAAGATGCACTGTATCTTGAATTTGTGGACACGTTAAATAAAAACAATCAATCAATCAATCAAGCTTAGGAAGATATCATATGAGTCTATAAATTATATGTATTTCAATTTGTTTTTTCTTCTTAAAAATATGGGTAAAAATCTGATATTTTCATGTACCTTCTATTGTCAGGCCTAGTATGATAACAGAGGATTAGTTGGGCAAAAAACGGGCAATATTGAGCAAAAATCGAAGTTTTTTAATGAAAATTAAAATATACAACGCATTGACGTACTTGGGCTTGGAGACATATTTAAAAAATACGCCACATTGTCGTACTTGGGATTCCAAGGTTTGTTACCATGGTACGACACATCGTTGTACATGGTACTTTAAGATAAGAGTTGAAGGTACTACACATGATCGTACTTGGGATTAGTCGTCAACGGTAAAAAAGAGGTTAATTACCACCCGTAAATAAATAATAAAATAAATAAAGTTAAAATATATAAAATCCTGGAACATAATAAATGGTTGTTATTATTGCTTCCCTTGCATTAGCTTTGCTGTCATAAGTTATTCAAGGAGAAGAAGGCATCTGTGGATCTTTGTTCCAGTCGATGGCATTGAAGTCGATTACGATTGTTTTCTTACTTGGAACATGTTGACTAAAATAATGGAAACATCATTTTATAATTACTTTATTCTCTTCTAACGATATGATGACAGGTTAAACCCGTTCTACTTCTGCATTTAAATGTACGAAATTATTATAATTTGTTGTTATGTAACGTGAATCGATAATTAATAGCCGGACCCGTATTTAAATTTTGAATTAAAGAAAACAAGAAACAAAAGACTTTAAATCATATAACTTTAGTGTAAAAATATTATTCATCTACCGAAATATTTTCCCTTGGCTAAATCTTAAAATTAATTAATTAAAATCTTCGACGAATAATAACAATCAACCAGTAATTTACCTGTATTTGACTCCAGAGGCATTGAACATTTTCCTAGCCGCAACGCATTCATTTTTTTCCCAATTTTTGTTCGAGAAATAGTACACCTGTCGACAATCGTCACATTTCAATTAGTTAAAAAATATAGATTTTCTACCCAGAGCTACCCAAAGAAGTGATAAAAAAATTACAAACCTCCTTCATCCCCGACTGAATTATAAGCTTGGCACACTCATTACATGGGAACAAGGCCACAAAGATTCGACAATTATGCAGTTTTCCAACATTCTTGTTGAGAATTGCATTCATTTCAGCGTGGCAAACTACGATACAAAATACACAACGGTCAATAACACATTACAACTATTTACCTATATAGACTAGAATAGATTTGAAGGATACTCTTCCTTACCATACATGTACTTATTTTCCACTGGAGAAACAGCATTTTTGGACCAAGGGAATTCGTCGTCATTGCACCCAGTCGGCATCCCGTTGTAACCGATCCCGACAATCTTATTTTCCTCGTTGACAATACAAGCCCCAACCTGAAAACAACAACGTTAAAACTTTGGTTAAGTATCAATTGTTCATCCTTCTTGAACTAGAAACGACTGAAATAAAACGATTAAATAAAGTTATTACATTAATATGACAGTTCTCTTCAAGTTGACAACCCCATGGTCTTTCAATAGTTTCAATAATAATAACTCTAACAATCAACTAGGTTCGATTCATTGGAAACTTCAAAAACAGTTTCCAGTCCAATTCAATTTCATGGAAAAAATAAATTAAATAATTAAATAAAGATTAAATGCTTTGTAACCTGGGAGCAAGGATCTTTTGACCTCATGGCAGAGAGGAATGAGACGGCCATAAAGTAATCTGACCAACTTAGATAATCCTCCCGTTTCTTGTTTACATCTCTCTCATCGACTCCTTTGTTACCATTTTCGAGGTTTATTTCAGGGACCCCATTGCTTTCCATCCCTTTTTCTTGCGGTTTACACAGGTCCAAGTCTAAACTTGTTTAGATTATTTATTATGATTTTCAACAGCACAAATTTAACCAGTCAACTAAACTTGTAGATCAAAATTATGTTTGTATACTTGTGTATGGTTGTATCCGAGTTTATGGTGGTATTCTCAGTGTGTATGTATGTATGTGGACTATGTGGAGGGAAGGAAGCGAAGAATGAGCAAAAAATTGACGTTTCCTATCCCGCTCTCATAAAATACACGATATTGAATTTAAATGAAACTGTAAACCAGGCGTTTGCAGATGCTAATTTTTGTATATTTAATTTGTGCCCACTACGAGCATTGAATATCGAAGATAATATTATTATCATGTTCTGTATTATATAGATACAGGATACAGATACTGTGTAATTTGTAACGATAAGAATCAATGATTAAATAAGTAGAGGTTGCGGTCACATTGAATTCAGAGGCACAAATAAACATTTACAACTAGTTGATAATAATGCCCATCATGCCACTGAAAATTAAGTAGCTCCATCCTGTTTATGAATGCATTTGAATTTGTAAGTTATATACTATCTGATCAATTCGGAAGTCAGATCAGACCAGAACAATTAGGTTTTCTCGAGGCAATAAACTTTTTTTTATAAATTTATTTATTTAAAAAAGTTTATTGCCTTGGGTTTTCTGTTCTGAGTTCTGAACCAACCCTCAGGTAAAGCACCTCAGACCCAATTGCTTATGAACGATAAGTCTTTGATAAGTTAAGATTTACAAATGAAATAAAATAATGTGAGATACATAAATATCATTGTACTTGCTACACAGCTACTTATCATAATTAGGCTATTTGATTTCATGTAAACTTTTTAGTTTAATTACAAATTACAAGGTACGACAGACTACAGACACGGAAACGAACGTAACATACCTTGGTTTAATTACGTTGTCAAGGAATCATGGTTGATAGTTCCGGTATTATTATATTCTGAATCCTGGTTATCCATGGCGCCTTGTAGTCGAGACCAAATAATAGCTTGAATCAGAGATGTGCTCTTGTTGAGCATTTGTTCGTGTATGTAATTATTTAAAGATTGTATGCAAAAATAACGATGGACCAACCGGTTTGTGAAAATCTGCAAACATTCTTGAATTTAAATGCTATAGCTAATCCAGCCAGACTTCAAGAAATCCAAGAGAGTCATAATCACAACATTCACAACTACCAAGTACAATCGATGATGTTAGGTGCTATCGTTTTATTGCCATTTAAAAAAGACAAGGAAACAGAAAAAAGAAGTATCTTATTATGAATGAAATATTTCAGGAACATAAATCTGCATAGATTTATGGTCAGCCAAACGCGGATCTTTACCTTTTGGTAAAATCGAATCTTATAAATAGAAGAAAGAATAATTTAAAAAAAAATCAGGTTAATATGATTATGCAAAATACCAATGAATGATTAGTTGCATCCAAGTTTATAATAGAAGCATCTTAATTACACCTTAACTGAGTCGATGTAAAAGTTTAAATTGGATACCAATAAATAAGTCCCTAAATGCCGGCTCGACGGCTCCTTTCCTCATTCTTCAAAGTGATAGTTAATATCTGTGTATAATTTCATTAAAAACCTTCAGAATCAATAAACACAATCAGACATCTATCTGTAGTCATACGAAGACGATCCGAAGCTTTCTACTTTCATAAATTCATAGACAGTCAGTCGATCTACGTAAAGAACGGTCAATATTGAATTTGATTAGTTCGATATTCGATGGGAGTTACAATTAGAATCCATAAGGAAAGGATTCAAGTTGGCAGCAGTCCACATTTACATTTACTCTAGACAGGGCATGTGCATAGTAAAAATCGATTTAGAATTCTCACTTGAGATCAACTAGGTTTTCATTCAGATGTGGTTGTGCGACCGACCTGGAACCATTCGGGTATTATAGTAGGAAGCCAGAAAGGGTGTTGACACGGTGTTCAACGGAACACGTGGAATTATCCGAATTCTCGGTCTCCTTGTGAACATGTATTCCTTGGATTTTGATTTGTTCAGTGTAAACATTATATAGTTTGACTGACTATTTACTATTTCAAAAGAAAAGAGTTCAAATTTTTGTCCCAGTAATCTATTAGAAGATCTGATCTTCAAATTGCGAGAAAAAAACTTGGAATCATCTTTTATCGTGCCCTCTCAAGTGTCAATCAACTCTAAAAATGGACAGCGATCCTATATTGGAGGAGCTTATGTCTCAACTAGGTAACAAATCATGGAATTTGAAAAGCTATTGGAAGGGTAAAATGCATACACGAAGCTTCAGAAGTCAGAGGAGCTCATATTTTACCACGGAATATTGTTTCACCCTCGTTCTATTATTAGCAATCAGTATCTTGAACCGTGAAACGTCACTTCGTCAATAATTCGAATACAAGCGAAAATGAAAAACAAGTAATACTGATCAAAACTAGCTAAATTTATTGTGTTCTGCAAATGGATAAACCATGTTTGATATCAAGTTCCATCAAATTACAACCGGAATAGAAAATGATAAACTCAATCCGTCAGTTATGTATGAATGCATAAATAATATCCTAGCTATTTCTTGCAGTCCGACATCTGCGGATTTAACAACTGGAAATAATCGAATATTTATGTATTGTTTGTTTAATTGTAGGAGATTGGGGTCCTTATCAATTCAAACAACATTTATATCACCTTCTCGGTGGTTTCTTAGCTGGTCTACACATGCTGTCTATTGTCACTGTGGCACCCACTCCGCCTCACAGGTTGTTTTTGAAAAAAATTGTTTCCCATTTTGAAAACCCATGTCTGCATCAAATAGGTTTCTGTTCATTTATTTCATGTTTGTAAAGCTCCATGTCTGCACGAATTTAAAACAATTCCTTATTAAATTTTAATGACTTTGATTACAATTAGAGTCATTAACTGATATTGTAACTACTGAGTTGTTGCCTTAATATCAAGAAACAATTCAGACAAGATGAATGATGACGTCAACAAGCTCATCAATTCTGACACTTTTAAGAGAGATTGGATATTGCAATAATTTTGAAAGAATGAGTTCCTATTCAATCTTTACAGATGCTTCATTCAAGACTTAGATTTCAACAGTAGCAACTCCAATCCGATATTTGACACTTCAGAGCTTAGCCAGTTTATTCCGTTGAAAGATGGAGAGATTGAGAAGTGCACGAAATATGACCTCTCGACAAATCTTACGACAGGATGTGGGAACGAATATGTTTATGACTTGACATACCACAAAGAGTCCAGAGTAATATCGGTAAGTAGTTTTGACATTTGAGATTAAATAATGGCACTAATGGCAAATAGGATTTCTGTGTAAGTGTGTGAGATTGAATTACTGATGATATCCTTTTAACTTAATTACAACAGTGGGATCTTGTATGCGACAAGAGATTGGAGAGAGCCTTGATTCAGTCCATCTACATATTCGGAGTTCTTGTAGGAGCCATCGTACTTGGGCCTATGGCAGACAAGTAAAATGTTTTTCTTCATATAAAACTAATCTAATTACTCTGATGAGATTCTGCTTACTAATTAAGGCTTGAGTTCTATAAAGAGTTTGTTTTAACACTTTTAGATCAAGTTTCAACAAAAAGCTAGATTTCATGTTACAAACAGACACTCTATTAACTGCTTGCTCAATTTATTATAGCATGAACATCGTCGAGAGTCTTGTTATTAGAAAAATAGAAATGGGGCTTATTATTTTTAACTTACAGATATGGAAGGAAGACCATATTTTACATATCAGGAATACTCCAGTTTTTCACCGGCCTTGGGACTGCCTTCATCTCTAACTATGTTTTATATTGTGCTGTCCTGTTCTTCTACGGAGCTTTTGCGAGTGCTGGGGCCTACATTTCTGGATTTTGTTTAAGTAAATCTGTTCAATGCACAAAAAAGTAAAGTAAATCATAAACTTAACATTTTCATGGTTTTAATGAAGCAATGGAACTTGTGGGACCAAGCAAGAGGACGATTTGTGGTACAGCATTCTCAGCAGCGTTTGCGGGAGGTGTAATGGTCGTAGCCATATGGGGCTACTTAATAACAGATATTACCCTGTTACAAGTTATTTACAGTCTACATAGTCTCACTTTATTCGGGCATTGGTGGTAAGTAAAACGAAGGCACTAAGTAATGCCTTAAGGTATAATAAAGACAAAATAAAACCTAGTAGCTTAATTTAATTAACCACTGGTAGACCTAAAGCTCGTAGGTAATAATCTGGTATTTACAATTCAGGCTTATAGATGAATCCATTCGCTGGCTCTGGGGACAAGGACGAACAACAGAAGCCATAAAAATTGCTGAGAAAGCAGCTTTGATGAATGGAAGACCATTTGATGACAAATTCGATGGGAAAATGCCATCTACTCCTACCGGACGATCTTATGGGATTCCAGATTTATTTCGCACACCCGTGTTACGGTCAAGAGCTATAAACGTAGCTTTTAATTGGTTTGCCAATAGCATCGTCTACTATGGGTTGTCATTGAGCACAGGAAACCTTGCTGGGAATCCGTACTTTGTGTTATTCTTCATCGGACTTGCTGAAATTCCCGGATATTTCTTGGTAATCGGACTGGTCGATAGGACTGGTAGGAGATGCCTATGCTCCAGTTTGATGTTGATCGGAGGCTTTGCGTGCATCGTTGTTGCTTTTATTCCAAAAGGTAATCAACAACATAATTTACTGGACACTACTATGACATCCATACTTTTTACATGGGAAAATAATGGAAATCAAATATTTTATAGGGGTAACGGTAACGGTAATCGTAATGCTGGGAAAGATGGCAATCGCAGGGTCATTTGCTATAATTTATAATTATACCGCCGAACTTTTTCCCACCGTAATTCGGAACTCAGCCAGTACGTTAATTTATTTTCAAATACAATATAAATATATTTGAATCATAAAGCGTAGATGGATCTCAATATTAAACTTTATCCTATTAGTTGGAGTGGGGGCAATGGCCGCTCGATTTAGTGGAATGCTCACCCCTCTTCTTGCTCTTCTGGTATTTAATAAGATTTGAAAACAGTAGAAGATTGAATTGAAATATTTTATAATTCTAAAACTTATAATAAATTAAAGGATTCAGTGGATAAAGAGCTTCCAACAATTATCTTCGGAACGGTGGCAATCGTATCGGCATTAACTGCCCTCTTCCTCCCAGAAACAATGAACAAGCAAATGCCACAAACAGTAGAAGAAGGTGAGAATTTTGGAATTGGTGACACAGGCTACAAAACCTGTTTTGATTTCTGCCGTGGTGTCAAACCAGATCGGAATGAACCCAAGGATGTTACTGAGAGACTTAATGGTCCCCCATCCCCTGAATCACCTTAACCAATGCGATAAAAATTTGCCGCGCTCAATATTTATATGTAAGGTCGAATTAATAGATAATGACACTATTTTCTAATTCTAATTCTAATTAAACTACATACACTGAAATTATCCGTGTCAAACTATTTCCCTATGTACAGCACTTTAACCGTTTCTGAGTCATAACAGCCATGCACTCTTTTGCCTTGCCCAAGTGTCAAATTTCCGCTTTTCAGATGGGTACAAAAACAAATACAAAATTAAACTTGGAACATTAGTTTTACAGATTCATGATACATGATATATTTATAATAGGTACTACCTAATACTACCTTATATGGAAACTGCTGGATTTAAAAGAAATTCAAATGCATTACTGCATAAGTATAAGTAGTACTTTGTACTGAATTAGATCAATTAGATATGTAGAAATACAATACTGAATACACACTATAGCTTTACTGTTACAGTTAATGTTGTTACACACTTGTTAAAATCAATGTTGGGGTTAAAGTAGTTATTTCAAACTCATGTTTTATCCATTGTAACTTGTGAGCTTGGAAAGTGGAAAGCATAATAAATAAATAATGAAACAGTGCACCCTTGCTTTAGTAAAAATTGATCAGAAACTTATTTGTACAACGAAAGACGAACAATGAATGTTCATAATCAACTAATAATGCAATCATATTTGCCAATGTTGTAGATGTGCATTGCTATACTGCCATCAAGAACCCTCAAAATACAGGAAGGAAGGAGTAAGGAGCCAGTTGTGCTCTCTCACGTGCAAAATGAGCACATCTGCCCATTTCAGACTTAAAATAAAAGTAATTTAACTACAAACTAGGAGCGCAAGTGCTTATCCAACATGTCTTTAATAAAGCTATTGCCATTTTCTCCCTCCCTTTCAAATTTTCAGAAGTGCATCCTGAGCCCCCCGAAATTGATAAGTGAACTGGAGGAAGTTCATGGCAAGTTTTTCGAGAGTTACATGGGAATAAATCTCCCTTCCCGCCGCTCCAGAGCTCTTGTCCGTGTGTGCAAGTCGAGTGTAGGAGATGTCGCTGGGGTAATGCAGGTGGACTTGCGGGTTGAAGAATTGCTCCCGACTTTCGTTGAGGGTGAAAGTGATTCAGAATCAGAGGGTTCCGAGGAAGGTAGGAGGGAGATGGATCTATGCCGTCATTTGGTAGCCAAGATGAGAAAGACGGATGCAGAGGAGTTAAATTCTTGTCGGGATGTAGATGAGGAAGCGGAGACCTCAACCGTGAGATTCGATGACGCACTGTGCTGCACATCAAAGGATCTCCAAATGCTCAAGTCGGGTACAATTAAGATGATGAGATTGACAGTGATATCCGACTCTTCACTTTCTGATTTTCCTTATCACACAAATCAGTTGATGATGATGGGAGCGGGTGAGTCCTTTTCAAAAAAGTCACAAGCCCAAGCCTCAAGTGGAACCACAAGGACAACTCGGGACAGTGAGGCAAGGGCTGAAGGAGGGAGGTCCATGTCGGTGCCACCGAGGTGGAAGTTATTAGGAGAAAAGATCCGACAAGCATTCCAATCATATGATATCCATGTGAAAGGTAGGACACTGGTGGACCTACGAGACTGTCCCCTTTCATCCAGTAGGAAGAGGGCTTGTCCATCTGTGGCGTTTGTATTTGTTGAAGAATGCTATATGCGGAATGGGGAGAGTTGTGTAGGTCGAGTGGCTTCGAAAACGGAGCTTTTAATTACCCATGTTCATCACATTAGTTATTACGAACGCCAACTTTCCAGACTTATTAGTAAAAGTGAGGGTGAGGATGGGAAAGTTTATGGACTTGAAAATGCTACGAGGATACTTAACTCGGTAATTGAGATGCAGGAAAGGGGAAGAAGAGAGACAGGGTTGCAAAAATATTTTGGTGTGGTGACCAACTTTTACTCGCATGGGTTACTTATAGCTGGTCCGTCGGGTTGTGGAAAGTCACTAGCCGTGCGTGAAACTGTCAAAAAACTACGTGCAAACTTGTTGGTGTTCAAGTCTCTTGCTCCGGCAGGACATGAGTTTAGTTCGTTTTGTGAGACGTGGACAGAGATTTTCATGAAGTCGGTCGAGAGTGCTGTGATGTACCCTACGGTCCTTCTTATTCCTAAGATAGATGAATGTCTACTAATTAAACAAAACAAGTCCAGGAGTTTTGTCGAGAAATTACTGAATCATGTATGCAGCTTGCTTGACTCCATTCCCAAGAACTCCATGTTAACTGTCGTGGCCACAACTGACAAGCCTTATTTAATTCCACCCAAGCTAAGAAGGGCTGGACGTCTCGAGAGAGAAGTATGGAGAAAATTTTGCCCTATCAACTTTGAACATTTCCATTCTTTAACAGCTCTCAAATTGAAGCCAATTTTTTGTAATGAGAGCAGCGAGGGGGATGTTAAGCAGTCTAATTTCATCATCTTAGAATTGACTGAATAAAATCTTTTTTATTGAAAGGTCTACATCAGTGCTCCCACGGAAGAAGAGAGGCTAAACATTCTCAAGTCATTATGTAAGAAGGTACCCCCATTGGGAAAATTGGACTTGGACTCAGTTGCAAAAAGAACGCCTGGATATGTGGGACAAGATTTAATTCGAGTTGCCCATCTGGCAATTCTAAAATCGTATGTAAGTTCAGGAAAGTTAAATGTTTTGGAGTAGATTAAAATGAGTTCTTTCCTCTCTTCACTTCTTCCTTACTGCTCGACTGTAGATCTAGGTATACTTCGTTAGGATCCCCTCCTTCTAAAAATAAAATTAGACTGGCAAGGAAGAAGATAGCCAGGTCTTAAGATACCCAGCTCAGTGTTTCTCCGATGGGGAAAGTACGTTGAGAATCGTTCTTGTGGAAGAGCTTTCTTTCTCCCCCTCTTTTTTAATACAAGGAAGACGGGATGCTATTATTGCTTGGCTGGATCTTTTAATAGTTGATAGTGGTGGCAGGGAGAATGAGATAGATAATCGTATTCTCAATTCGCTTCATTTGATGAAGTTAAAGTTCTGATCTGGTTGTTAATTGATTCTAGGAGGAGAATTGCAGTGAAGTATCTGATGCTCATATAAAATACGCATTAACTCGGATTCTCCCCACTGTGCTCCAAGGCTGCCTAGGAGTGGTTGGGATTCAACGGGCTACCTCACTAGATCATATCGCTGGATTACATTCTGTTAAGCTCGATTTAATTAAGGCAATTGTATGGCCTCTCAAGTATCCACATGCTTTTCGAACAATGGGCATCACGCCCCCCAAAGGTACTCGGCCTTTTAATTCTTTATTACATAGAGTTACAAGCCATCCGACCTTTATTGTTTTCGAATCTACTCTGCTTCCTCTTCTTGGATTCAGAGCCCTAAATTCTCTCCTTGTTCTCATCACTACCCAATTTCTTTTGTCCATTCAAATCATCTATTTAAAATCCATCATTAGTCATTGCATATTGGCGATAGAAGAGATTAAATTCGTATCTGACTTGCACATTAAACATTCAACCAGCTCAGTCTAATACCTCAGCCTTTGGGGACGCCTCTGGTCTAATACTCTACATTTCTCTAAGAACTGCGGAGTTGTTCCTGGCAGAATTGTCTTTGACTTGGAAGGATTATGCAAGTGAGCACAGCCTACATGCATACACATATATATTACCCAGTCTGACACATCTGCACCTGAATGCTGTGGTGTGACACGGACCAGTTCCACCCCAGCCAGATGAGTATTCGTTATAAAGATCCAGTGCATCTAGGGAGGATTTGTTTAGTATAAGAAAGATAAAGTAGATGAAGGAAAGTTGGAAAAGGA
The DNA here is from genome assembly GCA_034694785.1 of Agrenia bidenticulata. Lineage (NCBI taxonomy): Eukaryota > Metazoa > Arthropoda > Collembola > Entomobryomorpha > Isotomidae > Agrenia > Agrenia bidenticulata. Next base: position 23,125 of record JAQFYM010001370.1, on the reverse strand, counting down.
GAGAAAGAACAAGTCGGTTTAGTTTAGTCACTTTATTTTATGATATTCACTCAGCCGGCTTTTAAGCTTAGGTATTTTAGGGTGGAATGCGTATGTATATGTGTATATGAATGAGGTAAGGTATTTTCTCGGCGGAGGATCAAGTTGTGATGTTTTAGATGTGATATGTTGACAGGGATTTTACTCTATTCGCCACCCGGCTGTGCGAAAACAACATTAGTACGTGCCGTCGCTGGATCGCATCAGACTAATTTTCTATCCGTCTCAGCTGCCGAGCTCTTCTCTTCTGGCGTGGGTGACAGTGAAAAAATCGTGGCTGACTTGTTCCATCGGGCTAGAATGGCATCTCCGTGCATTCTCTTCATTGATGAATTGGGTACTAAACTAATTAGTCCATTACTCTTTCTCCCTATTCACTATTCACTTTGGAGTGGAATGAAAAATTACAAATTTCGATTCCACCCTGCTCTGTCCTCTAAAAAACTTTCATTTCAAACTGATGTATGCATAAGTATCGTATTAAACTTAAACTTTTGGTTTTTCTTAAATGTAAAATCATAGAGGCAATTGTGGGTAGCCGTCAACTGTCCCAGAAACGGGAGAAAACATCGAACGAGTCTATCTTGTCTATGTTGCTCACGGAAATGGACGGAGTTGGTACCCAAGCTCAATGCGTGTATGATAGAAGTTCGCAGGTAAAGTAACGACTCAAGTTGTATAATCTGATGGAGGTAGTTTGTATGCAGCTTGGATTTAGACTTTCAACTTTTAACCGTGCTTTGATTCTAATTTTACAGGCGGATCTCAACGATTTTGGACCATCTGTTCTGGTTGTAGCAGCAACAAATCGTATTGATCTCATTGACTCTGCGTTAATCCGGCCCGGAAGGTTTGACAAACTAATTCATGTCCCACCTTTAGATGAAAAGGGTCGTCTGGAACTGCTAAACATCTGCTCTAAAACCATACCCTTTGATGAAGACATGAATCTTGAAAAGATTGCTGCAGAAACTGAGTACTATACTGGTGCAGACCTTACAAATTTATGCAGAGAGGTTTGTTTGTTAATTACTACAGGGTTGCTTTTTATATATGTAGTAGAGTTGTTTAAAAGAATTTTCAATATAGGCTGCCCTTTTTGCTTTAACTGATGACATGGAAAGTCAAACGGTATCTTCAGCACATCTCACGAAAGCCAAGCAACTTCTTGGACCATCCTTATCAGCGGAATTGATTGCTAAATATTGTAGTCATGTAGGGGAATGATTTCATGTTTACCGAAAGTGATCTCAAAATTAAAATCGTTGTTTTCAAAATATTTATTTTATGCTTCATCATTTGAGGATAACGGTTTGCGGATGTATTTTGTTTTCTAAATAAGCAGGTTTAAATAAGTATTTTATTCACATTTTATACGATGGGATACATCCAACCAAACCGAAAAGTTGGAACCATTGGCGATTCCAGAACCAGAACTATGGGATTATGGGACTATGGGATCCTACTCGAATGCAAATGGTGATTGTTTCTCTTTGTCTGCAAATATTATTCGTTTTAAGAATTATATTCTTTTCGAGTCATTCATTTTTATAGAGGATAAGAATGCTCCATGGGCGCAAGCTCGCAAGGAGCAATTTCGAGTAAATAAATAAATAAATAAAATAAATAATAAATAATTTTTATAGAGACTGTCAATAATTATATTAGTTATAATAATAATCTTAGTGCAGCTCAATAATTAAAAAATAATACAACCGTTGCTTATTTACCATTCACGAAACAGAGATTTAATTCAACTAATTTTTAATTTCTCACTGTCATCCTCTTGATTATCCTGTTAAAACTTTATAATTAAAAACTACCAGGGCTTCTCTTGGCTAGATTTCAGCTTACATCCAGCTCCAGTGGTCACTACAAACTATTAAAATATGTTACTAAACCCCACGTATCCTGAAACTAGTTACAAGTGTCATACAAACTTCCAAGGACCTCCATGAATCTTGTATCAGTGACTTCTCGATCCCCCGCCGACCTTACAACCAGTTTTGGTAGATTGCATGCTTTCGACAATATATATAAGCCTTGACTTCCATAACTTCCATAAACTTACCACCACCCTCATTTCCAGCATAATTATCCACCAGGACGAAGTCAACCCAAGGCTGTGGTTTTTGAAACTTAAAACTTAAAAGAAACTTTATAATTACACTTCCGGCTTCCTAACATTGATTCCTCCTCAGCTATCTTTCAAACGGTACTCCAGCGAGTCTCCAGCACTCCACGCTGAAGTCTAAAACAACAACTCGTACTTCTTTGAATCCGACAGGACCTCTACGAGAGCCATAAGCCTCAAGAGTAAGGGCAGAATTACACGGGATCAGAAAACAAATGACATTAGCTATAGATAGTATATAGCCCTAAAGATTAATTTTTAATTGGAGGATAAGTTAGAAACGACCATGTAGACCGATCTTGTAGCTTTAAGCTTAGGGTGTTGTACTCCAGGATGATTTCATGAGTCAGGGTGGAGAGAGAACGCTGAAGGAATGGAGAAATGAGCACGGGAAAGGTGAAGTTGAATGTACACGGATGTGGTCGACAATGAGATAGGGAAGGAACAATAAAATACAGAAACATTATTCGTAGTAAACATCTGATGTGTCTTGTGTAGGTCTATGGGGGGCTACTTAATGAATGGGCCTGTCGGAAAATACCGAACTTTGCGATTTGTAGCCTTTTCCACACCCATATAATTTCGGCACATTGGACCCAAGAAACTTTCCGCTCAGCTTCACTTTTCCCATTGCGACTGATGTAGTTGTAATGCAAGAATATAATGTACCCCTCCTTCTCATTCCCTTAAATCTTTTATGTATACTTTAGTACTTGAGTCTACCCTTTATTCCTATTATTTAGCTATCCTGGGCCAGAGATATTCGTGAAAGCAATTGGACCTCATTTCCCCGATAACATTTCCCATTTGTTCGTAAGAGGATCAAGCTTCTGCACTAGTGTCCTAAGTAACCTAAACTGCGACAAAAGAGGGAAGCATATCTGTCCGGCCGGATGAAGGAATCTCCGATCTCTCCATCCATTCACTAAAAGACTTACTATCCCAATCTTTTGAGGCGAAGCATAATTTTGTCAAAATGTAAAAATATGCTCGGGCTGCTTATGGTATTTGCCTCCTTTACGGACACGAGTAATTTCCAAAGTACTCATCATGTGAATCTGTTGTTACATATAAATAAGTTGGCGCTTTCTTTTTTTGAGTTATAAGTAACATTTATTTTTTGCAAAGTGTATCTTATATTATACAAGTACAAAGGGCTCTACTGACAATCGGCTTCAGCTATTTATGTTTATGCCTCCTGGGTGGATAGAACGGATATGAGGGGGCCATTGAGAACGATTGAGCTAAATTATTATAGGGTATATAGTATGATCTCAGAGATACATTGTATGTATAATGATTAGAAAAACTATATAATTTTACTTTCAATTTATATAGTTATTTTCATGTTATATAGTAGTTTTTACTGAGAAGGAAATGCTAAGCTTAACAAGTAGATTCTTCGGTATATCTTGTGACATTGATCAGAAATACTTTGTAAAGTTTATAATCCATAAATTCAAAGCCTTTTATTTATAAATATTTGTTTCTTTGTATTTTGACTGTATTAGAAAATGAACGAGAGATATGAAAGCAATTTGAGATGCTCTTTGAAGCTCTTGTATTTTTCAGAAAAAGGCGTACAACTAAGGTTAAAAATAAATGCAGCATTTATTCATCGGCCGTTTGATTCAGTGTTAATAAGGGATGAACGAACCAAACAAAAAGGGTTAATGGGGTCATTAGGAAGATTTCGTTTTGTGCATGAGTATATCGTGCTTTGACTTTCAACATCGGTCAGGAGATATTGAGCTAAAAAACATTAGTGTTAGTAAAGGTGAAATCTAAAGCTGTAGAGCGGTAGCTTTCCCCAAGGCATTTTATACGTTCCTTGTTTGAAATATATTTTTTTTCACTATTTCTTGCTTGTTGCTCTGCTTTTATTCAACCCCTTTGAATTTCAGCGTTCTTTCTGTATAGTTAGTTTAGAGGCTTAGGTAGGTGGTTGATCATTATTGCATGAACTGACTCCGGCCTGAGTGAAGGGTTCTGACTCCTTTTTATGCGAGACTCCCTTTTATTCATGTTGACTTCAAACAAGTTGAAAATACGTGGGTTTATTTACTAACCACCCGTTTTCTTACAGACTTTGGAGAATTTACATCCCCATCTGCATGTATACAGGATTTGATGTATGATACATACAAACTACCTGGAAAACTGAATCCAACATTTTAAAGATTTACCTTGTTGTTGATCTGGAATTCAAACACGTGTATCTATCTTCTAACAGAGAGTGGATTTGGTTTGATTCTAAAAGAAATGAGGTTTGTAGATAATAGAGACTGAACGACGAGCCTTGTTGTATAGATTTCAAAATGTCTTATAGGTTGGAGCTACTATAGAGTTTAAATTGAATAAAAGAGTGAGAAAATACTGGAATATGTTCTACTTCTATTTGACAAGATATTTTTAAAATATTGATGAATCAATAAAAGTCCCGTTTTACGTTACTTTTCATTTTTATTTTTCTGGTTTCTCTAAATTAAAAAAAAAAAATTTTGTTAAAAAAATTTTTGACAGCAAAAGTTATCTATTTAAGAAAAGGATAAATACAATAAATAATATAGTCAGGTTAATAAATGTCTGGAGAGCATTAATTATTCAAGAAGAGACAACTCTCACAATTAACACTAGTTACAGGTCTAAGAAATTTCTAAAATGTGTTCGAAAGCATTGTGTTTGAATTTTTGTGTGATATTTCTGCAGAAGCCAATTTAATTGTTATGATAAAAAATACAGGTATTTACCCATTGAATACCAAACTATCTCTTTCCTATATTGGTAGGATAGAATAAGAGTGAACAGAAGAACAATGTGCTTCCATAGTTTATTGAATCCTCCAAATATTAACTTTCAACGATATAAGTAAATTTCATCAAACTCGCAAATTTCTTTCATCCGAAAAGGGTCAAATATTCTTCCGGTACAAGTCGAAATACAAAATAATAGACAAACTTCTCAGTAAAATGAAAGTTTTTTCATTGAAATTTTCATTTTTTCCACCACTATCCACAGATGCAGAAGTAAGGTAGAAAAATATTATACTAGCTTGGTCATAACACTTGGAAAGTATAAAACAACGGATGCACATTACACAGCCCTTCTTGAAAGGGTAATAGAGAGGACTTTGAGTCTCTCTTGATCTCACGTTTCACTCACACGAAGTGAGGGGGGTGGTTTGGTTGTTTTTCGGATATGATATGCAAAATAGAGGGACATGGAGAGCATTTGTTTGTCTCTGACTGAGGAGTGTATGAACGAGCATTATTGTAAAAGTTTGTGGGCTGAGCAAATGTAAATATTTTGTCGAGAGAGCTGGGGATTTTATTGGGTCATTTCCAACTGAAATGACAATGTAATCCGAGGTGTCCCGTGGTCTTGATGTTGTAGTTGTATATAACTCTAGCAACGGTCCCGTCCTGTAATTCCATTCTTTCATTTCATCACACGAGTTAGTATAGAAATATGAAACTGAATCCTCCCCTCATTTTACAAAACTTCATTTTCAACTCCTGATCCATCCTCTCCTCGAATCTCGAGTATTCTCTTGAGCTCGATACTCACAGTTTGTTTATAGAGTTTACCAGATTCAAGTGTCCTCTTCAAACTTCCCCACTTGTCTTTTTGATTGCTGGTTTTTAAATTAATTATGTATTTTTAGTCCAGACCCAGCAGCCGCGGTGACCAGGGCTGTACATTATGGGTATCAAGCAATCGAGGCAAGGGCGCATAGTATGGGGACTGTTCAGCTTCCCTTGAGCATCCTGGGTCGTGGGTCAACAATCAAATCTTATCAACCGCTTATATAGTTTACAGGGTAGAAAACGATGAAAATGTATAGGACCAAGTCGACTTGTTAGTTTTACCAAAGACTCACTTAGATCCCCGAGACTATCATTCAGCATTGTCTCATATATGAGAAAGTGGAATTTTAAGATGCTAATCTCGAGTGAAGTTCGTTGCAACTCCTCATATTACAAATAAGTTGTAGAATTAAGAACGGGGAAACCCGAAGAAAGTTTTACTACTCCAAACTGAAATGGAATTGAAGGAGTTGGGAACCATCATTCTATTTACTTTACAAAATGCAACATACTATCACTCAGCCTCTGTATATACTCAAGGAGAAACAATATTTCACCAACGAAACGAGCCAAGTTGTATTTTCTGATTTACATTTATTCCTCTACCTACTTTCTCCTTGAGTTTGGCTGAAATTGCGAGCTACAAGGTTAGAGTTAACTCATAAAGTTAGTCGGGAAGATTTAATCTTGTCTGGGACGGGGATGATGATGAGAGAGGAGGGAGGATTGACAGAAGATGGTTTGAGAGCTCGTTATACCATAACTGTACGAGATCTCTGACTTCACGACAAACTCTGTTTCCAGCTCTCTCGTTCCAGACTGCTTCTTGCATGACCTCACTTGCCTTGTTTATTTATGGCCAATTCAAACAAATTCAAATTCACTTCATCATATCATTACTGTCAAAAACACGAATGTCACTCGTTTCTAGGAGAAACTCATCATAAGCTAACGATGTCTCTCGATTCAACCAAATCACGCTTCTCTCCCTTGGATGAGGATTTCGAATGCTATTTATTCATTTTAAGTATCAGATTCGATCTACATACTACTGGCTTCGTGCTCTCTGAATCTCTGAATCTCTGTAGAACTTGTTGCGTTATTTAGTTTGGACTTTAAAAAAAAATTGTAAAAGTCTTAATGGGTTTCATCAATTGTATTCCAGCTATCAATTGCATAATTCCCAGCGGAAGTGCGTGGACTCTGGGGAAATATATAGAAAATTATATGGATCTATTTGCTTCTCCAATGATTTAAAGAAATTTTGATGTAATTTGATTTCAAACTTATGAGACTTATTTACTGTTTATAATTTAATTTATTATCTTAATTTTGGCATACTTATGAAACTAAACGCTTCATCAACTGTATATAATTCTCTATTTTTATAAAGATCAATAAACATTGATACATAGTGTAACATAGTAGAACATATTAAGCACTATAGCTAGTAAGAAGTTAAGTAGTATTGATTTAAAAAAAACACATCTCTAAGGTACATTGATAAATGTTTCCGTTAAAAATTAAATTAATTCACAACCATTACGCGGTTTTGATATCACCCAAACACAATTGGAATTTAAAGAGATGAGAAAATTGACATTAACCACTTACGTCACCTATAAATCAATAGTTTGAATCTTTTGCTCCAGACGTGCATCGATTATGATAATTAAGGGTTTTGAGAGAGCAAGTTAAATAATGTAGAACTGAGAGTCTTAAAAATATGAATTGACAGTGCTATGATATCTCTTGGACAACAAAATGCAAAGATTAATATTACTCCAAGCGTTGTTAGCATTACAAGCCAGGTTGTACTACATATAAGTAAAAATATAATACTAAGTTAAAGATTTATATTTCACATCCTATGTGCTACGAGTTATCTCATAAATTATCGTTTAGCAGATATGGTCTTGTGAGCTTCTGTGCAGTTTTCTTACCACCTTACTTCCACTTATTTTTTAAGACTGAATAAGCTGAACTCTTTGGCTTAATTCTAGTTCACATATCAACATGAGAACTGTATTCGTTCAGATTAGCTTTCAAAAATGGACCAGAGTGCACTAAATTTTTGAAATGCGAAATTATAATAAAAAACTTTGAGTATTTTCGGATTTAGAAACTTTATCGGTTGAAATTTATTTACGATGAACTTTTAAATCCATATTTAGGAATAAATAAAATTTAATCATTATCCCCCCTGCCATATTTTGCTGTACATCGTCTTCAGCCTTACAAAGTGCGCTATTTCCAACTTACTTACACAAGAGCCTGAATAGTCCTCAGCATAATTTCTAAAAGTGTCAAACTTTTACATACACTTAGGTATACATAAATTCGGGCTAAGATTTGCAGTGCAAGCAAAGGTCTAAACATTGAATCTTACTTGGGGTTTACTTATATCGTGATAGAGCTGCAGTAGAAAGGCTGCAGTTTTTCATTAAAACTGGGTGCCGTTCATGACTCATAGTCATCTCAAAATGTTTAGTAAAGTCAGAGGGATGGGTATAAAAACGAGGAAGGGTAGGAGAATCGTGTAAGAGGTTGAGATCGACGATGAGGAGGATATAGCGGAGATGTCCTTCCTGTTGATTTCAGATTTGGGATCATGAGGTGTCAGGACTGGCTCTCTTGATGCCACATCTGCAAAATGAAACGAATGAAGCCATCAATCAGTTTATAGCTTATGAACGACCAAGTGCTTCCATCACCCTCACCCCATAAACCCTTATATGAGAGAATAGGCCAAAGATCCCATCCTCTCCAATCTCATAATATCCTCCCTGAACAAAAAGAATTCTTCCAAAATTGCAGGGCTGAAATCACTTTCTCCCAGCTTATAATTCTACAGACCTTTTATACCTAGACAAGGAATCCTAAGCCTTCGCTCCAAGGAAATTCCAACTTTTCCCGCACACGAGGAACACGGACGGATTATTCACTCACAACTAGTTCAAATTAAACAATCAAAGTGTGCATGCCATAATCGTGCTGATGCTGGCACGTTTGTACTATTTCAATTCACTTAGCCCGCATCTCCAACTTCCCAAGAGGGATAAAAAGTAAAAGAATTTTAACCTGAGAGGAGGCTCAGCAATTGTGAATAATGCCCTCATAAAAGTATGGAAATTGCTAAACTCAGGTAAATATTTCTACCCTGAACTAATTTTCATCTCGATGGATCATATTAAATAGCGTTGCACCGCATTTTTTTTAAAAATGTCCCATTTTTAATCGAAGCTAATCTAATTTGATTAATCCAAATCTACATACACGATGCCTCTCGAGGATTATAGATACGAAGAACGGGACTAAAATGGAATAAGGAGGCTTTTAACTTCAGTCAGCATGTAAGGATGAGGGTAGATTATGAATTGGGACCGTATTGGAAGTAGGAGACATGTCGGTGGCCAAAAATTTTCTCCTAGCAGCCTAGCATGCCGACACGAATCTTGTAAGTACCTATGGCCCCCACATATGAGGACGGGATAAAGGGGAAATTCCAATAGGTTTTATGCATCTGGCTATTGGAGAAAAATGTGGAAAACGATTTCCTGAATGGAGAACATAATAGTAGAGCTGGAGAGTTTGGAATGAGGGTTCTTGTAGATGAGATGAGGAGATGGAAATAAGTGAAGTTGGGGATAGAACCACCTCCCCTATAGAGACAAGGAGTGGTAGACACAAACGGAGCAGTAAGGATTGATGTTCATCCGAGCAAATCTTTCAATTCTTACACTCGATAGCATCTTCATCACACAATCAGTCATCGTCATCACATTTTCCAAAAATACGAGTCCCAGTGACACTTTCGAGTCTCTACTTTGTCATCTCATGAATATTCAAAAATACATATTCCTACCATCCCACTATAGCCTTGCAATGTTTCTTGCTCTGCCGGCTCTACCGTACTATTTCCTTCATCAAGGGCCTGTGTGTGCAACTGTAAAATGTACGTCTCCTTCGTTCCACGATTTCGAATTGGGATGGGAAATCATAAAAAGGCAAACACATAACTCTGGAAATCCCTCACCAATTCGTCCAAACTCAATCAACTGATTTCTTTGAGTTACTAATCAGACTAAGCTAATTAAATATTTTTTCCATGCATGTCAATGGATTATAAAATATTAGATAAAAGGGTATGCATAATTTCAAAAAGATTTACTATCTGTATTATTATAAGATCAAGCTCAAGCACATTTTTGCTATTGCGTAGAACAACATAAAATATCAATGGCAGTAGAATTTTCATTAGACTCTAAAGTATGGTATCAATTAGAAAATAAGACAGCAATGCCAACTTGAATGTTTGCTTCTGAGATGAGGAAAATATGCTACTCATATGCACATCATAGAATTGACAAGATAGTTGAAGCAGAACTTGAAGATTCATTTCAATGCACTAAAACCCAGGAAGACAAAACAAATTTGCAGAGTCATTCAAACCCGTTGTCTTTCTGACCACTTATGATTGCGTCAAAGCATCTGACGGATTCAAACTCCATGGTTAAATTATGTGACTCAACTGCAGTGATTTAAAATGGACGAGTGTTGTCTAATGCGAATACAGTGTATGCACACAAAGTTAAGTACTGCATGGTTTGGTTTCCAGCTTACCATAGGTTGTCCACAGGGATTCTTTATTTGTATGAGTGTGATGAATCCCAATATTCCGACCGTCAGTACTTATGGGAGGGGTTGCGAATCCTGTAATTACAAAGCAAAGATTTCATTTCAACCATTTCTCATTTATTTATGTCATTGAAAAGAGAGACATCCACTGTTCTCATTTAAATTGGCTTCAATGACTGAAAGAACACTCCCGTCGTAGCCTAGCTCAATACAGACAGATCATGAGATGCCTTTTGGGAAGGAAATGAATACCATTTCTGATTATGATCTTCTATAAAACCCCAGAATTTGTACAGTAAGCTTTCCCGAAAAACACTACACCTACAAAAGAGCTGTAGTTAACTAGAGGGTACTTAACTAGGGCATTAATTTTGAAACTATGTTACTAAATTGCAAGAATGATTTAATTGACATTCATACAAGGAGTTAAAAACGGCTCACCTGACAGAGTGACTAGGTGGTGCTCTGTCGCGGTAGAAGTGCCCTTGTTCAATTTAATCTCTGGAAAATAGGAGAATTAATAAGTCATAAATTAACATACCAAATTTTAAATCCTTAAATAATTAGATACTTCAAATGTTATGTCTATTCAGCTAAGAGATTAAGCCATTTTAATTACAAGAGTACAAGTGCATTGTACATAAATATGTAAAATAGATAATCGGCTTAACATACTTCATGAACCGAGGCGAGGATGGATTGTAATTGGCATTTAACCGTAGCTATAGTTAATACCCCTCAGCTTTTTATAATCCGGAAGCCATTACAATGAAATTAGTTTGGCTCAATTCTATTCCTCCAGCATACGGTAAATTTATTGGAAAGCAGTAGCTCGAGATGAAGGATCGGAAAGCGGTTTAGGAAGATATGAATTCGAGTAGCTTTCTCCCAGTACTTTCTTCCTACAAATGTATATGCAGTCTGGGTAAAATACTATGGACTCATCTATAGCCAAGATATAGAAAGGGGGAAGAGGATAATCATAAATAATGCATTAAAGACTGGGTTGAAGAAGATCCAAGTGTTGGATAAAAACTGAAACTGAAGGAGAGGAGAAGAGCATGAGACGGCTGTCTGTCTCTATTCTGTAATATGTGGAAAATATCTTGAACGATAAAAGTCTAATTCATATTAAGGGGAGATCCACGTACTCGTATAGCCTGTGTACAAATATATCTCTGATAGTTACTATTGCTCTCTACCATTGCATTGGATTCAGCATTGCGTGGTTGACTTCAACTAACCCTTCTACTTACGTTCTATATAAGGCTCTACACAACATTCATATAAAACCCCTGCTACCCGGGCAAAATAGGGTTTTCCGTTTGGTTTAAACGGAAACCCAACTGGGTTTAGGGTCTCACAGCCTGTGGAAGCAATTTCTTCACATTTTTTATCCTTTATACCCGGCATATTCTTGAATGACTTTAACAGTGGAGAAATTTGATGCCAATATTACTAGGCTGGATGAAAGCAAAGCATGTATGAAAGAATAGAACCATTTCCCAACAACCTATTAGATATTACTCCATCTAATAATATCAGCTAGATCGGTTATAATATAGGCGAGTACAGTATACAATGTGCGTCCATATAACTTACACCATGCTGGGTATATGATGTATCAGCTAAATCAACTTCTCTGACGGTTTCAAAAAATAACCAAAAACTTTGACTAAACGACTAAGTGTACTTGATGATTTTCCAACTGCTGCGTGAAAATAGAGAATTTTTGTCTACACTGCTTGGTTGGAGTTTATAATCTTGATGATTGCAGAAAGAGGACGGATGGTGCATGGTTTATGGTTTATAGGATTTATTTTAAAAGCATCTCAACTATGCAATAAACGTTCAAAGTAAAATGATGGGGTGTGCTGGGATGATGAAACATAAGACTTGTTTAGAAGTTTCGTTATTATAGGGAAAAATATTATGGAAATTCTTCTTGACTTTCCCTTTAAGCCGGAGTGATTGAATTGAATAGGTCTTTATAGTTGATGGTTTATAGAAGATATGATGGGCCATCTGTCTATAAGACAGCTTTCAAGAAATATATGACAGCCGTCAAATACCAAGTGAAAACAATAAACTACCATCACTCCATTTTAGACACGTATTCCGTAAATTTTGGCAACAATAAAAACTAAAAACATTGTCATGTTGAAAATCCTATCCCCGGTGAAAATGTTATTATTTTAAACTCCTATTAAAACAAGCTACATTATAAGAATCGAGTAAAAATTTACGAGGAAAACAAAATTGAGATAGTCAAGTAAGAAATCGCATTCGCAAGTACAGATAGAAAACTTTCCAGTTTACATCCTTCTGACACCGTGTCTGAAAATCGGGAAAACAAAACTGAGACAGTAAACGTCTAGAACTTTCCAAACGCTGCTGTCAGCTTGTACGACATCTTTATAGCCTTTTGATATTTGATATAAATCAATATGATTTTTACATGACTCCAACTCCAAGCTATTCCGTAAAACAAGGCTCTGATGTCAAAAGAGAGGAACGGAAGACACACATATCCCATGAAATTTTTTGGTCGGACAGAGACTATAATAAAAAGAGGGTAACAACTAGCACGGTTCGTTGCAATGATTTAGCCCTTGCTCTGAAAAATATCTTCACCTTTACCACCCTGTCAAATAGTCAAGAGAGACGTGATGCGCCAAGTGACCCATCCCATACCCCTAACACAGAAACAAGGGAAAATTCGACATTCCTTACATTTAACGAAGAAAACAATGCAATGTTTTACAAAAATCCAGCGCAGCGTATGAAATTGGGAGCAACTTTTCTTCTACAACCAGCCCGGTAATTCGAGAGAGAAAGCTACGTTTCACTTTTTTAATATTTTAACATAATCAAATATCAGTAGGAGTGCCTGTTTAGAGGGAAAGCACTAGGTAAATTAAATTAACATTATAACATATGTGATAAATGGGAATGGAAAAAGTCGCTAAATATTGACAATGGAAACTACACCCCTGGCGTAGCACTAAAGGGAGAGATGAGAGATCTGATGGAGTTTTTAACGCACTCTGTCAATGTCTAAAAATTTGACGGAAACCAAACGGAGTGTTGAATTATTTAATTTCTAATGCATTATGTGAATGAGAATAGTTCAAGGTACATCGAGGAGAGGGTGGAGAGATGATAAAATCATAATACATGATGTAATGCTATGATAATGGCTCAAATTCCAAGGGCTGGTAGAAAGATGATTATAATGACACGGTGGTAGTGTTTTGTAAGAAGCAGCATGCACCAGATGTTCCTGAAGAATTCCTAGCCCATTAATACGTGGTTGATAGATATTGATATTGCGTTAGATAGTTGTGGACTATCATCACCAGAAAACTACCACCACCGATGCTATATTCATACTTTATCCATCTTCTCACCACAGGGGTGCTTTGCACATCGATTTTATGCTAAATAACTCCCTTACCATGTTTCCTGTATCCTCCACCACGCATCAGTTAAGAGATATACGCATATAGAAAACGTCTCGATTCTAGATTTTATAACGTCCTTCTCAAAACTCGCAAAAACCATGCTGGGATAATAAATAATGGCCAAAGCTGAACCATCTATCTAACCACAGATGATAGTGGGGCACTGCTCTATAAGAACCCTATCCGTTTCAGTCCATCTCGCCTTTCCCCAAGGGTGACAATCATCTTTCCCAAACATCTAATATACACATCTATGCTCCTTTCTCTGTCAACCTTACTGATGATAAACATTTGTGTGTTAAAGGCCATTTAGGACTGCTTCTATAGATGATTATCCTGTTTGGATTTTTTCGAAATTCGTTTCAAGCTACGTATGCAAGCTAGGAGTGTGGGAGGCAGAAGGGGGTGAAGTAAGTTGAAGAGGATGATGTTTAGTTCAGCTTGCTCCCTGGAATCTTTGAAATGAGCGTAATTCTAATGCTGCGCTGACTTTGATTAAAGCCATCAAGTTCAAGGTGTCCTAAGCTAGGGTTCAATTATGGATTAAGTCCTTCGGCTTCTAAGTTTCGTTTGTTAGATATCGTAATGTTTACTAATGGTAAGCAGGATGCAAGTAGGAAGAAACTCGTAAACAAGATAATCAGTCATTTTTCACTCACCATGAAGACGAATACTCCCTTCAGCCTTTCCAAGAGAATTCGTCGCGATACAATTTATAATGCCTACAAGATATGGATGAATTTTAGAAAACTTTAGAAATTAAAAAACAATTTGGCATATTTCTAAGGCGGTAATTACGGTGTCCGGTTGACAACCACAAAACCATCAGCCACAAATTTTCATCCACAATGACGTTCAACCACATAAATATCAGCCACAAACTTTCAACCACAATGACGTTCAACCATAAAGAATTCCAGCCACAATTCAATTTCATTCTTTTGAAAACATATGTAAGTCATAGTTAAAATTATTTAACAATTATTTCCGCCCAAAAATCATGGATGCAGTGTGAAATAGCAGAAAAATGTTCCAAAGTATCCAACTTGGTATTATAAGTAACAAAGATTTTAATTAATAAATCATAATTATTGGCTGAAGTAGTTGTGGCTAGAATCCTTGATGACTGAACGTCATTTTGGATGAAAGTTTGTGGCTCTTTGTATTATGGCTGATGTTTTTGTGGCTGTCCACCTAGGACTCTTGAAGAATACCTGCATCTTTCGGACCAAAGTTAAGGATAGTAAGACTCGTTGATACTTTGTAGGAATGTCTTGTCTCTTCTATTGAGTACTTGGTGCTGTAATTAAATGTAAAACATTATATTTGAATAAAAGCTCTTGCTTGTGGCTTTCTCTAGCCTTGTAATAAAATCTAAGACTTTCTTTAGTATAAACATCGTCACATCTTCGTTGCAGCCTGAGAAGTTAGAATATACTTTGCATAGGAAATCTGAGACTGGCATGAGGCAAGTAAAATAATCATTCTTTGAAATAATTCCGGCTAAAAAACGCACGAAATCTTGACGAAGACTTATACGAAAGAAAATCCAGAAAAGTGAGATGATGATAAATAGCTGGTGTTAAATAACCTATTTTTTAGCCCTAACCCATCAATGAGCATCTCCCCACGGTTTTTCACCCAGTATACAAATGGCTAAAATTAGACAAAGGAAATTTTTGTCAAGATTAATCGCTCACGCCCACAACTAAGAGAACTGTAGCAAACTAAAACTTTTCGAATAAATAGAAATATATTATTCACACTTATACCTTTGGCATGGCCTGGATTTCACACCTAAGCTTCAGATCTGTTCCAAATGGTGCTCCAAGTAGTTGTGATGGGACTTTAATGAGGGGTGGGACTAATTTCCAGAAAAAATAGCAATTAAAGAAATATGGCATTTAACAGGTGTAGACGTTTAGTTACAAAAAGTAAGAATTTTCTTTTTAATTATATTACATCTGTCTCAAACTTTTAATGGCAGTTAGAAACTTCTCCCAACAAAAAAGTTTTCAATCTAAATTTATCCAAGGAAGAGTCATAAAAATGCTAAATGCACTACCGCAATACATTCTTTCTACGAGTGGAGGGCAATCTATTTGAAAATATGGAATGGTAATTTTGAAATCTCACAATTTACGTCGAGAACGATCCGCTTTGACTTGGCTGTTGACCAGTTGCATGAGAAAATATAAAGATAAGGACTTAGTTAATATACATTGGATGAGGAGTAAGTGAGAATAGAATAATTCTATATAGTATATCTATCACCTGGAGGAACCTCGTTTGAAGATATACATAAAAAAATCCCCATCTGTCGTCGGTCCAGTCGAATAAACTGGAGGGTTTCCCCCGTGATGTTATCATAGCCTGAGTAGTAACCAGAGCACGCATCAAAAACTCATTCCATTTCATCACATCATACTTGGATTTCGACTTTATGACTTCCCTTCTTTACCATTCTTTACACATGGAGAAAGTAAACGAGATAAAAGACTCAAATGCTGATTGCCAACTCAAAATCTAATGCATTCCAGTTCAGGTTGATCCTATCTCTAGGAGAAAACGGGACTAACTTTTAAATTTTCAGATTTTAGAAAGACTATGAAAAATATGTCCTCCCGATAATTACAAAACTACGACTCATTTCACATGTACTAAAAAAAGAAATTTCACATCCGATATTTTTTTTAAATACTGCAAACCAAATAAAATGCACAGAAGATACGTTAAAATACATTTTAAGTTATCCAACAAATTTGTGCTGCTAAAGAAGGTAACTTATATCTCAGGAATGAATGAAAAAGCTTCTAAAGACAAGAGACTAGTTTCCTCTCTAATTAGGAAGGAAAGTATTCAGATGTGGAAATGTTCAAAGGTGGAAAGATAAGACTATCTGTAGCACGTGAGAGAGATTGGCGTGAAAACGAGTAGATTAAATGCAGTACACGTTTTGAAATTTAATTATCGGTTAAAATGAAATTCAATAAAACAAGGCCTGGGTCATAAACGGTGTACAAGAAAGGAAGGGGTGGGTACAGTAATAGAATGTGGATGTGATTCGAAGAGAGAAGAAAATGAATGTAATCATGGGCTGAGTAGCATTTTATTAGTATTTACGAGTCAGTAATGCTCCTTCCAAGAAAGTAGGGAGATGATACTCCCCCGGCTTTTGTTGAGAAAAAGCCAAGAAAAGAATTCAATGAGCTCACCTTTATAAACATCCCGCAACCCTCTCCGCATTATTATCTTCTCCCCGTCTTCCCGTTTCCTGTGATAATCGAAACAGTGATGTATACAATTAAAATAATTGAATTAATACTTTTTGTAGAATGACAATTTACTAAAATTAGACTAACCACACGATTTTTGGCTTCGGCCGGCCACTAGCTCTAAATTGGAAAAAAGATTCAACACAAACATCAAATTTTAATGTTCTATTTAATTCCTTATAAAATGAAGAAACAATTTATACTCACTTGCAAACCAGTGTGACATTGTCACCTTCTCGAATGGTCAAGTCTGTACTGGTATCTATATAATATTTAATTAAATTCTATGAAATAATCACTTTTTTGGACAAGTGATTTTCTAACGATCCATATGCAAAATAAACTGATCCATGCACGAAGTTTATAAAGTACATTATGCGATCCATGCCCATCAATTATCCTATCAGTATTTTAGTTTAAGTATTTAGTTTTTAGCATATGTTTTAAATGGAGTGTTAAAAAAATACAAATCATGGAAATATGATAAAATTGTGAGTTTGGTTTGATATTTATAAAAAAGGGAGATGAATGTTCAAAATTTAAAAAAGTTTATCCTGAAAGGATTAAATTACCTAAGGATTTAGAAATGATTTTTAAA
Organism: Agrenia bidenticulata; assembly: GCA_034694785.1. Classification (NCBI taxonomy): domain Eukaryota; kingdom Metazoa; phylum Arthropoda; class Collembola; order Entomobryomorpha; family Isotomidae; genus Agrenia; species Agrenia bidenticulata. The sequence continues at coordinate 5,390 of JAQFYM010001370.1, read as the reverse complement.
AACCCTCTGATTGCTTAACACAAATAATATACATGGATCGCTCAAAGTAATATAAAATTCATGGCACGGATCGGCATATTTGATACGGATCGCTTATGACATCAGTACCTTCATCAATTATGGTTGGGGAGACTGGAAAGAGATAAAGGTAATATTATTTTTAATAATGTTTAATATCACGCTCTTCATTACCATCACACACACATTACACGCTAAAGTTTTGAGGAGCTGTACTTTCATTGCCTGAACTTTCTCTAGACCTTCAGGAGGAAGTAAATTTTATGAGCTTTCAAGTTTTGAAACCACCACCATATGAGGAATAACTCAGACAATGCTCTTCTACTACATGTAGGCACTCATAAATTGGCATTACCCTAAGCATCCCTGTCTGTCTTATTGTGAATAAAATGGAGGTAATGAGTATAATAAATATAATAATTCCCCTCACTACGAAATGCATCGAGGGGAATGGAGAAAGTTGTAAAGGAACTGGAGAGGCCGAAAAAGTCACTGACACTTCCATATCCATGGACCCGTTTTCTTTGTAAAGATTGGAACTTTATTAACAGCCAGTGGTAGTTGGTAACAAGTTTCAGAAAATATATTTTATATTCCGTTTCTTCTACAACCACAACCACTGCCTCTTAAGGGCTTCATATCACAAGGGAAATAAATCACTTTTTCTTAGGATTTTAAGAAAAAAGTCATATGTACGTAAAATATATTCTTCATAGTAGGGGGAAGGGGAGATGGTCTCTGATTTTTATTTAAAACGACAAGGTTTCGGGCAAAATTTTATCATTTACTTGATATTTCTATGATAAAAAGTGTAATTTGGGCTGACAAGATTTCCAGAAGTCTAATAAAGTGTGAAATGCTCTTTTCACTTCAATTAATTTGCTGAATTTAATAACGGGAGAGGTTTGTAAACTTCATAACAAATCAAAGTTCCCATAAATGGTAATGTTGGCTGTGCGTTACACTTGCATGATGTTGTGTTGCATGCAAGTATTGGTATTTACTCTGTATTAAAATTTTTTTAATATTTTAAATTTTTTAAAGGTTAACGCTAAATTTTTAGATGCTCGCAGTACATTTCCTCATATTTTGATTATAACATGAACAAGCTGACTAATCTGCTCAAAGATAAATAAAATGTAAATAGGATTAGACCGGGTATATGTAAATATGGTGAGATTTGAAAGGTGAGAGAGGAAATTAGTACTATCATTGATTGATTGTGGAGACCTGGTACATGTGAGAGCATACATGCCTTTACCTTGACTCATTTCCGAAAGGAATAAATCAGTTCCACGTATGTATAAAATGTACAAGTGAGCTAGGGAGTATCAACTCTGATGACATTAAATTCAATCCTTGACGATTGAGCCTTGTCTCTCCAGGCCTAGTGAGATAAACTAGAGTGAAATGAGATGAGAGTAGACAGGGCTGGGTAAATAGAAACAGATTTGAGTTACTAGTGTTTGTAATTAGCATGCGTTGGGAATAGAAGAGATCATAGTGCACTGCAGTAGTGGTGGTGGTGGAAGAGGGAGGAAGTTCGTGCCATCCGTTTGCTTGCTTAATTAATTACTAGGTTTGAATATGACGAGTGGTGAAAGCCAACATGAGCTGTGTGCCATCTGACTATTTATGAGTATGAGAGAGTTAATGTCTGGGAAAGCCTTCTCTCCACAGAGTAAAACTTTGGGCTTCTGATCAAAGGGTGAGAAAACGTAGTGAAGTTGAAGTGACTGAAATTTGCCCTGGTACAACAAGCACAAATCTTTACTCAAGAGGCTATGAATCACGGAAAACTAAATGGAAAACCTCACGTTTTGTAATCAACCAGAGACGAGTTGATGGGATGAACTTTTAACTGTTCATATAATGACGGTAAATTTTTATTCCTTCTGCATATTCTACTCATTTGAATTTAGCCCAGTACTCACCATGTACATCGACGCACCCGAGCTGCTTTTTCATCACCGCTGTATTTATTTGGCACATGTAGCATCCTCGATCGGTCTCCCGGATTTGCCTCAAATGTAGATTCCATGTTTGGACACCGTCATGGGTGACAGATACACGGCCATTGTGTGTCACCACTTTTGTGTCGAGCGTCAGGATCGTTTGATCTTCTGCTCGGATCCAACCCACCTTGATTTAGAAAGTAAATTTCCATGTAGAAAAATTTTAGCCATTTAAAACTAGCCTAGACATCCAACTAACTATATAGACTGTCAAAAACTCGAATAAATATCAATCTTTATTAGAATTAGTTTGGAAGGGTCCTTTTGTACTATTGTTCCCATGGACAGATTCGGATCCGTCACTCTTAATTATGGAAATGGTCATCAACACAAGTCTTGCATTAGATTCATTCTCAAGCTCAAAAATTATGAGCACAAACCATACAGTGTGCACATGTTGTTGTAGAATCCCTCAGCGCTCTAAAGTATGATACACAATTCCATAAATTTTTATGATGATTTTAAACCGAGATTTTAACCACGGTAGGGGGAGGATTTGGCCACATGGAAATCCCTTGGACCCATGAGAAATGAAATGTGTGTGTTCGTAAAATGAAAAAGCAAAAGTAGAATTATAGTGCAAGGGGGTCGTCTACTAAAGGCTGACGATGCTTTATCCATCCATTTGAGCTGGTCGTAAATGGAAAGTATCATCATCATATTTGGGAACCTATATTCATTTGCGGCCCAAGAGAGAGCAAGACATTGTCATAAAATGGGTTCTAGGGGCATTTTCTTTCCCTTTTAAGTGTGAATAATCTTTGTAACCATATAGTAGAAGTAGACCTCCTCTTTTACATCACAAACCTCCTTCGCCTTATTTTATATTTGCATCTACAATCTAGTCCACATTCTAGAACCTACAGCTTCGCTACATACGTCCTCCTTTGTCAAATTATTGTCGACTACACTAAGATCCATTCTTTCCAGCCCTCTTCTGGCTGTCCAGAACAAAAACCTTCCTGAAGAATCGCACAATACACACGACCTATTGTTTCGTGTATAGTTTACTCAGCCCGGTATTGCCACAACTGCAGTCCGCAGGTGGTATCTCAGTCAAAATGAATGGAAAGTACATGTCATCGCATCTATGGAATCATTCTGCCCTATTAAATAACCAGTAGTGACACTACTATAGAGAGAATAGAGACTGGGACGAAATCCGGTACATTTGAGTAGGACCCCATTTATATCCTTGGGTAAGTATGTAGTTCTCCGGGTAATAAGCATCCCCATTCCTCCATATGGTTGAGCTTGTGAAAAATCCTGGGGAAAGTGAAAGCAGAGAATCCCTACCTATAATGATGGCTCAATTTAGTTCCGTACTTGTACTGATCCACCAGACCATCCTCCATCATTGTAGGACAATGCAGGTTTTGATGAACGAGGCCCTTCTCAGTTTTATGATGGCTGTATAGTGGCCAAACGCCAGACGGGCAACTTTAGACGAAAGTGCATTTATAGTGATAAACTGTACGGACTTGTTTCTAAGGTACTAAGGTTGGAGCATCACAGTTGTATCTAACTATCAACCTAGGTTTTCTCAAATTCGAAATCTCTGTATATGTACTATAAATGGGTTCTTTAGATGCATGCTCCGGAGTGTACTATAAAGCTGGAGGACATGAGGATAATATGATGCTATCTGGCTTTCAGCTTGAATTCCATGTTTTATATTGTATTCGGCTATTGATTTTTTAGGATCTAACCCCATTCAATGAACAAACTGTGTTGGAAAACAAATCGTAGTATGATACCATGGACCTTTTCTTAACCTTTTAAAGATCTGGGGCGTGGGAGTTTATCAATTGTTAGCAGAGAAAAGGCAGAAGAATCAAGAAGTATGAGCTGTTTAAAGTTAAGGATGAGAATTTTAGGGATTTCAGTGCCAGAAGCTTTGCAAAGAGAAAGCAAGCTTGACAATGTAAAGTAAGAAAGAGTTGTGAACGGATGCTAGGAAGACGTGAATTTTGTGATACAGCTCATGCTTTGCTATTGGATTCTAAAGGGAATGCTTTTAGTAGCTTTATGTATGAGGTCGTTTTATGTTCACGCATTATTCGGTTTCTAGAAGTGTATATTGTGGGTACGAGAATTGCATCTGAGTTGTGATTTGGAGTGGTTCGATGTTCTATTGCGGTGTGTTGTGTGGTGGACTATATGTAGAAATGTGGGGCTGTACGATCCAGCAGGGATTTTATGGCCCACAGCAGCAAGGCAGCAACCGATTACAATGAATTTTTGTCACATAAAACAAAGCAGGGAGAGAATGTCTCACTTAAAACTTGAAGCATTCTAGTAGAACACACTTGCCTTGAATCTTTGTAAGTTGGAGACCACGCACTGCAATATTGCCTCCCGACCTGTAGCAACCGTGACGTTTCTGATGTTTTCCACAAATTCTGGTTCATTGCTGCCACTGCCTTTCTCCAGGAAGGAATCTGAGGAGAAAAACAATTAGATTTTTTTCCAACACATCCACTTACATGAATCCATTTTGGAGCCGTCAATTACTAATTTTGTCGTACGACTTTGGGTTTTTTATCGGGGTGGTTCCCTTCAATCTAATATATTTTCTTGGGAAGATTTGTATATCTGTAGAATAGTTTTAAGGGAATTGATTTTTTTTTGTAAAGATCTCAAACTATTTTAAGAGTTGGTTCCATTCTAAGATTATAGTAACAAATGCAAGGGCATTCTAGTCCTTTATACTGTGCCATCGGTGCTGATTCATGCATGCTAATTTAACCAAACGATTTTTCTTTAACTTCTAGACTCAAATTAAGAAAATAGAAAATCTCCACAAAAAGTTTCCCCCTTCAATCGGAGACGTTATCCAAATTTAACTAATAACAAATGGAAATTGGTTGGAGAGCGAGATGAATTTAGTACTGCTGGGTGGGGTAGGGTCGTCTGGAAGTCTGGATGTATCATACTTGCTTGAAAATAAGTAAGTTTGGGTCGCGTTGGTTAGATTGCTTTTCTGTTTCAGACCTTCAATCAGTTCTTGCTCCCGCAATTTGTTCTACTACTTTTCTAAACCCTGACATTCTTTGAGTGAAAACTTTTCCGAGGAGGCTAAGTGGCTCCACCCGAAAGATTTCCGGGTCGATATTTCCAGTCCACAAATAACACTAATTTTTACATACTTACCACTTTATGGAATCTGGACTTATTTAGGTAACCATATTGAAATTTTCTACGCTAAGAAAGTTATCAATGTTAGAGTAAATATTTTTTTGTTTTTAAATATCTTTAAAGTACCCTAACTGTATAAGGGCCTCCTTAGGCTGAAGGGACAAAATGCCAATGTCACCCTAACCTTTGACTCCAGGAGTCCTTAGAGTTTAATTAATC
>JAQFYM010001369.1:0-34824 GCA_034694785.1 Agrenia bidenticulata | reverse complement strand
ATAAATTGGCTTAGAAGCTTGAAATTTTTTATAAACCTGGCTCGGGCTATATGAAGTTGCACCTGTGAGTTTTTTTGAAATAGAAGCAAGATTATTTTGTCATCAGAATATATATGATCTACCAGATTCTGGTTCTTAATTTGTGAAAAGCCTGGAGCTGCTTAAAGATGAGATTTAAAAATGAATTACTGCGTTCATGCCGTCTATAAATGTTGGAATGAGTAAGCAAGTGTGAATTTGTACAAGTTCTCCAGAATCCCCCCACCAGTCTAGGCTCAATTTACTCACAACAGTCTTGATCTATAAAATCTTTGTGGATGTAGTTGAGCTTTGGCACCAGTCAACCATAATGCTTATTTGGTCAGCCCGTTCCGGTTCAACGGCTCATTTATGGATGTTGCTTTGATCCTTGAAATCAAAATGAAAATCCAGAGTGGACTAGGGACACAACAGACAATTACACCCTTCCGTATTAAAAAAAATATGGTACTCAGTTGAACCTTTATAGAAGACCAGACACATCCAAAAACGGCACGAACAAAGTGAACAAATCTTGTAATTGCATTACAAAAGGCTACCACAACGGAATTGTGTCCAGTCCAAAAAGATCCTCCGTTGATGAGAACAGTCCCAATGATACGCAGTGAGAATTTAATCTAAAACCCCCCAGTCTTTTTCAAACTCTATTCTTGTTCCATATCCATTTTAAATAAGCTAGAAAATTACACGTTCAACCTTCTATAAATAACTACTGCAACCATCCGACTTTGTACAAGCTAATACTTTCTCCACTCTGATTAAACTTTAATGGCTGACAAAACTCGGTTAAAATTATCCCTCCCTAATTCATTATCATATACTTACACAAAGAGGAGAAAAGTGTAAGCAATAGCTACCCACTTTAGTAGACTCGATGCACGTAAAAGTTACTCTCACCGTTGACTATTGTACTTCGCTCTAGTTTGCATTTCATGAGGATGAGATGAGTCAAAGGCAGCAGCCAGGGCAGCAGAGGATGATTCCGATGATGATGATAATATGTCCTTTCTGTCATGCCTGATGTCCTCGTGTATGTGTAGTTGTGTGTAGTATGTTAGAAACTACGACAGGGATGTCCTAGTGGTGGTAGGGGTTAATCTGCATTCCATCCGTGTTTCCCTTTTCGGAGCCCACTAATCTAATTCGGATCAATTTGGGTCAGTATGAGCTGACATGGAACAGATGGTGGATTTTATTTAACCGTCTCTATGTAGCCCCCTCTGCTCATTCCAGGTTTTCAGTTCACTTCCACATGAAGAAATCTGAACGGTCAAGCATGATGTTGGGACAAAACTCACAGTCCATTTGTCAGTGTTGTTTGCCAGGATGTTTTTTAATAGACAGTTGCTTGGGTAGGTTTATATATTTCTATTAGAATTTATTATCAAATTCAAGTGTAAGCAAAAGTGTGGAAGTACCCTTGCAGTTGAATAATTTTGCTCCCATTTGATCCTCCTTTAGTAGAAATTTTTTTACAGTAGTAGTTGATAATAAAAGGGGGCAGTTGTTGTTTTGATCACTTGTAACTTTATAGACAGTGTTTGCTCATGCAGACCGTTGATTTCGCTACTTCATCAAACTTTGGAAGAATGGGGGTGTGGAATCTGCAATTGCCCAAGATAGCTTCTTCTGTCATATTTTATTTTACCACACCATATAAAAGACGATTTTCTCCCAATAAAATTATCATTAAATTGTATCTAAACTCAGGGCATTTTTCGGCTAACATTTTCTTATACTACGATACTTCAAGACTAGCTCGAAGTATAAAAAAGACCTAGTTTTGCAATAAATTAACCAAGTTTGTCTCCGCAACGATGATATAACTTTCTCTGAAAAAAATCGTGTGATGTAAGAAGCGCCAAAAGCCAGGAGTAGGTCTTTCCAGTTTTATGTACATTACTTATATTACATCACAGATGTACGTGGGTATTTGGCAAGAAAATCTCGAGCGATTTATCTACTCACGGTCCTTCCTTATCATCTCCTGTGCAACAGCCACGTATTTTCCAGGGCCGTAGGTTTCTAAACCCCCTAAGGGATAGGAACCTAAAAGTCACCGGAGATTTCTAAGCCATCCGATACTCCTTTGTAAGACCAAAGGTCAGAGAAACCGGGAGCAAAGGAACATTTATAACTCTAACCCGACCTCCCGTTTTCCGTGGTGATGATCTAAAAAAAGGCTACAAGGCCTTGGTTTTTGTCCCATTTACTTTCGACTCACTTCCTTTCGAAATAAGGACTGGCGTTAGTGAGGCTTCTCGTACTGCTGCACATACATAGATACTACACGGCATGGTCGTTGATTTCCTTAAGGAAAGTCTCTCGTAAGATAAGTAAAAAGTAAGACGCGAACCACAGAGCTAGGGAACGGTCCCAAGTCTAATGTAAGTTCTTATACTTAGATCGTCAGTCTTCCAACAGCTTTCCTGTCCTTTCCTACTTGCTTGCTTTTACTTAAGACTAACAAGGAGTCGTAGTGGCAGTAGTCTTTTGCACAAGTACGAAGAATGAGGAAGATCACTTGGCATGAGATGAAGGTCCATGGGGATTTATGATAAAACGCCTGAACGAGTCTAGAGGGATAGGATGCGAGTTTTTGGGCTTCCTGGCCTAGCGCTGTTCTTCCTCAAATCTCCGATGATTTGTTCACTGATTCTTTGCTTTGATTTGAGTTCTCATCTTTAATCATAAAGTACGAGAGTTGGCTCCATAGGATGGGATATAAAAATATAAAAAAGGTTGGTGGAGAGAGTCGATTTTTTTAAAACCTTTCTAAACAAATAAAGTTCCTTGATATGAAATTACAGCTTTGGGTTTACTTTCCCTGTCTCAATGTAGAGCTTTCCATGTTTAAATATGAATTTCTGAATTGATTCGTATTTAAAATGTTCATTTGTAGTGCATAGTTCGAATAGTTAGACCGAATTTTACTTCATATTCAATTGAATTGACAAATATTTTTTAAATTAGTTAAAATCCCAATGAACGTGGAACCTGCCGACATCCAAGCTTTGGAGTTGTTGAAACGCTGCTGGAGAAAGGTCAATGTCTCCCATTTGACACCCTTGACACTTGTCCTTGATGCTAACCTGGACGCTATTACCTGAACTGGGGTCAGTTACTGTCGCAGTCTTTTGGCACATTTGGTCGTTGTTTGGATTAGGATCTGACCAGTATCCGAAGGCAATTGCAGCTACCATGTCATTGTCTGAGTATGTCTGTCCACAAGCTGTCATCCCCAGATCGTAGTAAGTAGCGTCTCCATCCACTAAAAACAGTTTCAAAAAGTTAGTTTGAACAATCTTAATTAGTGTAAAAATTATAGAAGCTAAGAAATTCTAGAACAGTTTAAGGACTGACTTGCATGGATGCAAGCGATGTGAGCCACGATTAAAAAACCAAAAAGGGTAAGAAAATTCATTTTAAAGATTTTAGTCAGGACTAGCAGTATGAACAAAGTTTTGTGTTGTAGCTGTGAAACTAATATGGAAAGCTTGACATTGCATTACCTTTTATACCAATTTTAAAATAGTATTTCCATGAAAAAGTCTGCTAGAAAATATTTATGGATAGTAGTGGATTATTTTATCAATTCTAGAGACTTAAGAGTCGTTTTTCTCAGAAATAATGAATATATGCAATATTATTCCTCATAATAACAGTTTTTATTGAAGTTCGTCCACCTACGTATTACAAATACGTATACAAAGTCCTCAAACCATTTGGTGGAAACCGCATAAGAAAATTACACTAATCGGAGGGAGTACTCATTAAATTTGACAGTTATTCTATTATTTATTAGTTATCGATAATATTTTTGCTGCAGACAGCCAGGAATATCATACAAATTTATTTATTAGAAATTTATTCTTCCATAAAGGACTTGTGAATTATTCAAAATATTATCATTTCAGGTGCTGTTTTCAACTTTTTATCATTCATTAGAAAACTTGATTACGCTATCATTCAACTCATTCTAGTATGATTATATTTTTTAAGTAATTTTTGGTGGAAATTTATATTAACATTTAATCAGACAAAAAACACTATAAATCCTGACCACTCCAATAATGACATCAATCATGATTATCAATTTCTGTCCATCCTCTTTTAAATGTTGCATCTAGACTGCAGAAATCCTTCTTTAAAGTTCTGTCTGAAAACTTACAACCTTATTGGTTTTCAATTCCTAGTTTCGACTGTTATTGCATGCCAGTAAATCGCAAGCCCGATCAGGCTAGAATATCCTAATTCATTTGGCAGCGGCGTTAGACGTAATTTTAGAATGTGGTTACATTAACATCAACTTCATCACCTTATCCCAGTGACCCCATCAACCTTTTTCAGCTTCAATGGGTCCTTCGTCTTTAATTCCGCCTTCAAGTCCCGCGATCTTGTTCTGTCCCGTCGTCCACAATAGTTCATATTACTACCACCCCCACAGTACAAACCATCGCAATCAAATGAAATCATCGCAGCATATATTTATCGCGATAAAAAATTGTCGCCATGAAAATTTATCGCAAATAAAATCATCGTAATCCCCTCATCGCAAAAAAATTGTATGAAAACTCAGTATGAATAAAGCTGGACAAAGACAAAATATAGTACAATATTATCAATTTATATACAATCTGTGAATCACTTTGAACAAAATCAACATTGCAAACCATTCCTTTCAAAAACTCTTCAATAGATCTATTATTATAGTCACTAAACCCCAATTTTTACTCGTTCGGCAGGTTCGACTAAGCTAATGAATTTGTGTTAGCTTCCTTCAATGTAGAGGACTTCTGCCAACAATATTTCGTTGTGAAATCTGGAAATAATAATGTGATTATGATGGATTGTCTGAGATATAAAATTATAATTATATAAATTAAGTAAGAAATTTAATTTTGTTCGGCATATTAAGAATGAAGGTACAAGCATAGTGAAATTATTTTATTAGAGCTATGTATTTGTTTGTTTCATTTTAACAGTTTGAATAGACATATCATCTATTCTCCACAACCCACACATTCTGAGAAGTATTTAGATTGCAATGAGTTAGTACTGCGACGAAATCCCGATGAATTTTTTTTGCGATGAATAAAGACTGCGATGATTTTTTATTGCGGTGAGCTGTTGGTCGAGATGAATATATGCTGCGATGATTTCATAACGATGACTTACCTGGCATCGCCTCTGTCCTATTGACGACATTTTCTACTCCCGTTTCTTAGTCCCACTCGTCCCGCTGCAGTACTGGAATGGTATGAATTGGTAAGGTCAATTTTATTCAGCTACCACTTCAACTTGTGCAGAATTCAAATGTTAAAAATAAGAGTTTGCACACCTAGACTATGCAGTGGTTAGTGGTTAGGGATGGTATTTGAGAAGTGACATACTAAACGCATAGGTAATCTGAATTGACCTTTTTGAAGGTTAAGGTCGATAATAAACTATAATACTAGATATCCAGTCGAACTCACAAAGAAGTACTTGTGATGTAGTTTGGTCAAATTATCAAACCGAGATTTACTTAGTACTCAATCTAATTGACAAACATATGCAAAATACTCAGAATAAGAAACAACTCTTCTCCAGATTGTTTAATGTTTAACTATGAATTTCTGAATTGAATCGTATTTAAAAAGTTAAATTGTAGGGCATAGGTCGAATAGTTAAACCGAATTTTACTTCATATTCAATTGACAAATGACAAGAAGTAATTGAGTTAAATTTGTTTCTTTAGTTAAAATCCCAACGAATTGGGAACCTGCCGACATCCAGGCTTTGGAGTTGTTGAAACGCTGCTGGAGAAAGGTCAATGTCTCCCATTTGACACCTTTCACATTCGTCTTTGATCCTCACCCAGACGCTCTTGCCTGAGCTAGGGTCAGTTACTGTCGCAGTTTTTTGGCACATTTGGTCGTTGTTTGGATTAGGATCTGACCAGTACCCCATGGCAATTGCAGCTACCATGTCATTGTCTGAGTATGTCTGTCCACAAGCTGTCATCCCCACATCATAGTAGGTAGCATATCCATCCACTAAAATCAGTTTAAAAAGTTAGTTAGACCAATCTCAATAATATAGGGCAAAAATCATAGAAGCTAAGAAATTTTAGAATAGTTTAAGGACTGACTTGCATGTATGCAAGCGATGTGGGCCACGATTAAAAAACCAATGGTAAGAAAATTCATTTTAAAGATTTTAGTCAGGACCAGCATTTTGGACAAAGTTTTTTATTGTAGCTATGAAACGAATATGGAAAGCTTGACATTGCATAACCTTTTATACCAGTTATAAAATAATATTTTGATGAAACAGCCGGCTAGAAAACATTTTCTCAGATGGATAGTAGTAGATCTGGTTATTATCGTATTTTCAATTCTATAAATACAACATAAGAGTAGTTTTTTCTCAGAAATACGTAAGACATATGCAATATTAATCTTTACAATATCAACTTTTATTCATTAAATATAATAGTTATTCTATTACTTACTTGTTATTGACAATTTTAAATATTCTTGCGTTAGTCAAATTAATCGGATGGAAAAATGAGACGAGTTCTTAGAATTTTATTCTTCCATGAAGTGCCTGCCAATTATTAAAAATATTATCATTTCAGGTGTTGTTTTTATTCTTCATTAGAAAACTTGATTACGCTATCGTTCAACTCGTTCTAGTATGACTGTTATTGTTTTGGTAGAAATTAATACTAACAGGATTTACTCAATCTATCTGACAAACATATGCAAAATACTCAGAATAAGAACATCTCTTCTCCAGATTTGTCCAATTAACTGATTTTGGTACAGATGGTCAACTGACCTACTTTTCGATAAATCCACTCTCCAAGTCTGATTATTTCCGTCCTAGTCCTACTTCAGCCCCGATACGATATCGTACGGATTCATACAGATCATTCTATAAAATTCTCATGCCATTCAAAGTGATGCCCATCTTCTCTCCACTTTGTCAGCTTTACTCCCCCTGACTCAGCTCTACCACGAAGACAAAAAGTAAGACAAGAGACCAAAGACGACACTCGTTTTATTACCAAGCTCTTATCCAGGTGATCCTGACCCAAATCAAACTTCTTAAACTTATGAACTCGAACTAAGCACATTTCTCAACCATTCACCATATAGCTAGTAGAATTATTTTAAAACTTTGTTTCAAGTACAACCTTACCTCCTCCCCCACCCGTAGTATACTTAGCTCATCTTAGGTATACAGAAGAAGTGATTTCAAGACTTACAGTAAATTATCCAGCTTCCTCAATCCTAAAATCCTCCTGGCAAACCAAAAGTTGACTCCAGGCTTTTAGAGACACGAGGAGCTATTACACAAAATGTTTAACCACCTATACTACCAACCTATAAGCTCCAAAGAATCCTTTCAAACTCGACCAAAGACTTTATCTTTATAAATTAGCTTGTAATACTCTGCTATACACACGGTTCTTTCACCAAGCACCATTCAAGTGAAAGGTGGCCAGGATAATAGTTTTTAGTACAAGTACTCCAGCTAGAAATACCTTGTTACCTAAATTTGGTTAGGTTTGTCAGGCCAGAAGATCCCTGCTTGGATTTAGAATCCAGACCAGAGGACAGTAAAAGATAGTGTAGAGGAAAAAGACACTGTCTCAAGTCATCTCATTCAACTGAATTACCAAAGTTTAGCCGTTCAGGTCAATAGAAAAGTTGGAGTTAATGAGGCTTCTAGTGGTTTATGAAGATTGAGCATCTCAAAGGGACACTTTATCTTCAGATCCCACGCTCCCTACATAGGAATTTAGATCCTCCTCTATTCTGTACTAAAGTTACTAATTTCAAGCAACTCTCAGTGTCTTCTCTTACCTTAGGGTCTCTTTCTGTGTCTGGTGTGTCTGGTCTCCATACTTTATATAAAGAAGGTCCATCTTGATCCAATTTACCTAGATCAAACTTACTGAACATACTAGATTACGCCTGGTGGGATGAAAGTCAACATAGCCAAGGCAATCTTAATCTTCCTTAAAGGTAGAAGTGTCTTATAGTCAATCGTGGACCTTATATTTCTAGCCGAGCTGGAATTTAGAGTCGTAAGTATTCATGGATGAATGCATATTCCATGAACTTTCTATTATCTCAAGTTGAAATCACCTCGGTAGGGGATCTGGACTCTCTTCTTACTATGACTATGGCCATGAGTGCCATGACTATTTGGTTCAGGCCATCTCATCACCATCAACATCAAAATCAACATCAAACCTCGAGAATATCGTCACTAGTTTACCACCTACTTTCCAAAATATATATCGCGGGTATCTAGAGGGTCTTATTAGTCTTATGGATGTAAGGATGCCCTAGTAGGTCTTTAATTAATCAAGCTCAAGGCTTGTGAGTAAGGAGGGCAAAGTAAAAGGAGGAATAATACTAATCCGAAAATCCTGATGAGGATTCTCGTCACGAGCCAATTTAAAATTCGTCACACTGAGGGAAGCTTGAGCCGGACCGTTTATCGGGCATTTGGAAAGCATTTGCTAGACAGAGAACAAGATAAATAGATTGCTGTCGGAGTAACCGCTTTACCACAAAAATTTATGTCTCCCACCGATCCATTTCGACAGTTCAAATCCCATGAAGGATCGTAAAAACTCTTTTCGAACCTACCGTCTTATTCCTTTTCTGTCGATGATAATACCCTCTAGTCCCTTTAGATAATATCATTGTCCTATACATACACACACTTGAGCAACCTATATCTTCTAGTCTTTAAAGCCTTAGAGCCCAAAGTCTTTACCAAAGTTAATTCTATGAGTTTCTATATACTGTAGAAATTTATAGGATGCATCAGTCTACTCAATTCAATGTGTTCAGACAGACACTTTCAGCACCACCACCACCAACTCTCTCTCTCTCCTCTCTCCCTCTGCTCGCCTTTCTTTGAAGAAAGTGTTGCTTTGATTATACCAGATGAAGGTATCTTCTAGGGGATCTCTAAAATCTCTAAGATTCCCAATCTAGACAACTCACACGATATATAGAACCGCTGCTTGTGTAGCACAAGTCCAAAGTAGTTAGGCTTAACTATCTATTTCTATGGACATACTTATAATGATATCCTTATATGTTTGTGTAGATAGTCATGTCTTGGAGTAAGTGGATAGATTTTCTTAAAAAAGGTGGATTTCCTTCTTAGACCAGTCTACTACTATAACACTTAGACGATTTCATTTATGGAAATCCCTACTCATCTCGATTTCCACGATTTCAGAGGATTTTAGCCAACAAATCCTATTTGCACAGCACACCCACCAACCAAAGTATTATACTTTGTTTCCAATGCCAGTTCTCGATTTCGAAAAAATAAACTTTCAGGCAGTAAGAGTTTCTACTTTTAAGTCCCTATTGAATTTATGGATACACACATAGTCCGTTTCAATCGATGGAGAGAATTTGCTAGTTGAGTGGTTGAGACTCACACGCATTGGATTATTTAGATTGGGATTAATTTGATATAATAAGATGGTACCGAAATTATTGTATTAATTTAAGTGCATTTAAATGAAGGCATTTATAATGAGACTCGTCGTGCAACATCTAATAAGA
The DNA here is from genome assembly GCA_034694785.1 of Agrenia bidenticulata. Classification (NCBI taxonomy): domain Eukaryota; kingdom Metazoa; phylum Arthropoda; class Collembola; order Entomobryomorpha; family Isotomidae; genus Agrenia; species Agrenia bidenticulata. Next base: position 25,195 of record JAQFYM010001369.1, on the reverse strand, counting down.
GATGAAACTTCTTTATTAGAGTTGATAGCTACTATATTCAAGCTGTCAAGATTTGATTGCTTTGTGTCTGATATTTCCGTTGGTACAGACGATTATGTTTTTACTATAGATCGGCTGATAATAATACTACGAATCGCCCAACAGAGAACATAACCCGTGAGGAGAACCAAGAATTAATCAAGGTGGTTTAGCCATGAGCTTTACAAATTGGTTGAGGTTTCACATCCAGCTCTTGAGATTCCTTTAATTAATCCTGAGCAATTCCCAACCCGGTCCTGCCACACTGCCAGTTTCAGCCACCTTCATCTCTGTAGCTCATCCACGTTCAAAACTTCCCATGCTAATTCATGATATCATGATAGAACTCTTAACAGTTCACCGAATCTCTATCTCTCTCGGCTCTGTATGTGTGAGTGAGGCTTTAGCCTTTGTAGCCTACAGTTTTGTAAATTAAGCAGTTCTACAGATCTGGATGGGTTTGGTTAAGTATATCTAAGTGCAGAATCTACGAGTCTCTTCATCTTCCATGCTTATCTTTAGAGTAGCTGGTGGAAATACAATTTTTAAACCGTTTTCAGCATTGTGGTGTAGTCGTGTAGTCGTGTAGTAGCCCCTTTGGGATTTTTTTCTTGTTTTCGGGCTTAACGGTTTAATTATTCGGGGTTTAATGCGGGCTCTTCTTGCATTAAGGATTGGTTCCAATTTCGGGAACTGTGCAATAGAGTTGGAATACGGTAGTTTATTGTGTAAATGCAAATCATATGGGCTTGAGATAAATGAAAAAAAAATCTAATTAATTTTAGCTTTTTTCTCGCTTTATGTATGATTGCTTTCAAAAATATATTCCTCTGGAGTTTTAAAATTACAATTATCAGAACTAGATAAGACAAGAGGGTCTGGTTTCTTGTAGAGTTCATTTAAATTGTTAATTTCTTTCTTCAGAAGAGGAAAATTTGGAACAGCTTCATTAATTAAAATCCCAGTGAACGGGGAACCTACCGATTCCCAAACTTTGGAGCATTTGAAACGCTGCTGGAGATAAGTCAATGTCACCCGCTTGACAAGCGCCACACTCGTCTTTGATATTAACCTGGACGCTGTTGCCTGATTTGGGGTCAGTTACTGTCGCAGTCTTTTGGCACAATGAGTTATCATTCGGGTTAGACTTAGACCAGTAACTTAAGGCGATCGCAGCCACCATGTCATTGTTTGTGTAGATCTGTCCACATGCTGTCATCCCGAGATTGTAGTAGGTAGCGTCTCCGTCCACTAGAATTAATTTTTTATTAGATTGAGAATATGAGTCAAACAATTTTTAGAACTAGAATTGTTCCGAAACTCACTTGCGTGGACACAAGTGTTGTACGCAAAGATGACGCATCCCAAAGTGGTAGCAAGATGCATTTAAAAAAACGTTGAGTACATATATTTAAAAAAAACTTTTTATAATGATATTAGGGCACTTTTTCTTATTCAATTTCTAAGAAACATTCTTCGAAAAAATCAAAAATTAACGGATATGCTTTATTTATCTAACTCTAGTGTCATAACACCTTACACCTAATAAACAGTTAGAGGAAAACAAAATCTTTTGTTTCAGGATGCGTGGGACTGTAGAATATTCATTCATTATGAAACATGCATATAATAATAGCATTTAATGATCTATATCCAAACACTTTAGCTATGGTAATTTCCTTTTGAATGCAGATCAATTAGTAAGGTAAAATAAGTAATGGTAGTAATTAGTATAACAATAGTAGTATTGGTACTATTAATAACGTAACTCACTATATTACTTCCCATCCGTAATAACTTTGTATACTTGCCAATTATCACCCTTACTTATAGTTACCTTCCCTATTCGTCTGTACTTATCTACGTTCCGAGAATGTTTGCTTTTTGGTGGAAACCACACCCGTGGAAAAATTACAATCCCAATGGCAAGAAATACGAATAACAATTTTTTATTAGTTAGAATGTATCATTATTGAGCATTAATAACTCCCAAAGTTCTTGCCTTAGACAACCAATCTGATCTCCCAATGTAAGCTCCGCATAAACTTCGAAAGCCTGTGAATTCACTCCTTCCATGAAGAACTCGCCAATTATCTAGAAATATTATTATCCCAGGTGATAATTTGAGCCAAGTAGGAGTATTTTCAATTTCATTGGAAAATTTAATCAAGCTGTCGTAAAAAGGCCCAACTTGTTCTGGTGTTATGGTATTGATAATAGCCATATCATGGGGGTTGTATCTGTTTGATGGTGGAAATAGTAATTAATTTATGATTAGAGACAAACATTCCAAAAATCATAATCATTTCTAATGACATCAATTAATTCTTGCTTAATATTCATAATTAACACTATTACCTAACTCTTTCAAGTAACCCTGTCAGCATATTTGACTTTAGTGTCACATCCAAACTATAGAAATGGTGCTTTCCTGGATCTAAATACTGAGCTGGGATTATCGTCTCCTGTAACGTCTTATAAAGCTCTGGGAACTCATCCCATAACTTTTTTGCAACTTTGAACCCATCAACAATAGAATTGATTCCTCCTGTACCCGTGTGACTTAAGCAATGAAACATCTGGAGCCTAAAATTCGCAAACATCATTAGAAATTACATGGGGAGGAATTCCAATGAAATTCTTAAGTCGGTGACAATTATTGCTACACGATCGTATCTACTTTGATCATACAATTACCCCATAGGCTCTGAGAAGTAGCTCGTGTCTGTATGAAGATGAACAAAATCGGATGTATAGGCCGTGTCGGCATGAGCTAAATTTGATGTCCACTGACTAAAATCGCCGTAAATTGTGTTCTGAGGATGCGATATTCGAGAAACGGCTTTTTTCGTAGACTGGAAATCCGGAGGAGCATCCTTGATGATTCCGTAGCCATAGTTTACTATGTTTTCAAGTAATGTCCCAACCCCTTCATCGTCATTACACTGAATGAACTCATCATAGCTGACAGCTTTTTCCATGGGGTTTCCCAAGGTTTTTGGAAAGGTCGGGAAAATTGGTGGTGGGTGAAGTTGAAGATTTAGTTTGGGTTTGACAGATTTCTTGGGTATGTTGTTTTCTAGCCATTTGAGATTGAAGGATGATACATGATGATCATTCCAAGTAATTTCAACCGAATTGGATTTGTGTCGGATGTCTATGACATTCGATGTAGATGATAAGTCAGACGGGAGGGTTATTCGTTGGTGGGTTGTGTGGTTGAAGCATTTTTCACACCTTTTAAGAAACAATGTAAGATTTATAATGGCCATATGGAATTGTATGTTTGATTTACACTATTTTTCTTCAAACTTACCTACAATGATGTCTTAACCATTTCGGATGCAAGTCGATAGATTTTGATGACCCAGGAAAAATTACTGTTGTTAAATCATCATTTAATTGCGGCTGTCTTGGTGGAAGCTGTTGAGATTTGGTTGTAATAGACTTTGAACAAGGGTATCCATAGACTTCATTTTTCTTTAATAGGGTTGATGCTAGAATTCGATACAGAAAAAATAAATAAATGAAAACCGTGTTATTCGAATTCGAGTCTAGGCTAAAGCTTACCAGGAACCGGTGCAATATTTATGGCTTCTGACAAATATATTTGTCTAAGAAACGTCTTTGAACAGTGCACAAACATTTCTCTAGAATATAGTAAATTTCAAACTTCAAACATGTCTGGAAAGAATTTATTTACAGAACCAGGTAACTTGCTCAATGCAAGTTGCATGTGCTTAAATATTTCTCGACTGTTAACTATATATAACCATGTATAAAAATGATGATCAAGAAGGAACAAAATCAAGCCTTTCCATCACCCTCTGCCCTAGTAGTTTATTCTATACAACTAGGCCGCTATCATACAGTTATACAGTTGACAAATCTTGATCTCAAGGGCAACCAGTAGTTTCAAAGTATCTTTACTTGACTGGCTTATAAGGACAGTTATTTATGAGTACATACAAGAAAACGAGCCCTACTCATAAGTACGATTTCTCTTTCATCTAACCCTTTTCTCCGTCTCCATTTTACACTCAAACAACTTCTACGGCACATGAAATGATGCATGATGTTGAAGTATAGTGTGAATCCATAAAAATGAATACAAAAGTACACCGCCCGCCCCAATGTTGTAAAATATTTATTAATAATCCTGTCGGAAAGGTTTTCGATAAAGTTCAACAACTCATGTTGAGGTGAGGTAAATTGAGGTTGCCTAAGTCTCAATTTAAAAGCCATATTGTTTTCAAAGGTATTCAGTAATCTTTTCCCTATCTTAAACCCTTGTCCACCAAATCTTGCAAAATCTAAAGAAAGTAAAGGCTTTTCGCAATGAGTTATGAGTTTGCATGTCATACAGCACCCGACCGAAACTGAAGCCTAAGCCGATATTTTTCTGTTTACAAACAAATGTTAATTTATATTTTTGATTCAAAACTTATTAGTATCTTCCTTTATAGTTTTTTTTCAGAATTATAAAGCGAGAGATTGCATGTAAAATAATGTTTTTCTAATTCCTAGTTGGGAAATACACTTTGACTTGACTTCTTTCTTTATTTACAACTGCAAGTGGCTAAAAAAAAGGGTTAAGAAAGGTAACGAGTCTCTGCCCAAAGAGTTGATCTAGCCATCTCGTAGCTAAGAGAGGGTACTGACCAGTTTGAAACCCGGTGGGGTTCAATTTCCTAAATAGATCCACTTTTCTGCGAAGTTGATGAAAGATGTGTTGAGTGTATCTGTTTCAGAAATGAACAGATTGGGGAACTTGGGTTAGTATAAAGAAATCTTAGTTTATTAAATAGTTATGTTACTCGCTGATCGTAAATAGTCCCGAAAGTCCCGTTGTTATCCTCCAAATCATTGTAATAGTAGTAAATAGAAGGAGTATTCTAATCACACTTGAAAATCTCATTAATCATAAATCATTTTTGACATAAAAACGGCCTACACTACCAACTACAACTACAGAAATAATAAAGACATTGCAGTCAGTCACAAGATTGACAGATTGACTTTTCGAAAAGAGAAAATAGAGGCCAGGCCAGAGGTCATCTCCGAGTAGTTGAGAGTGTTTACAAAAATCCAAGACACAAGAGAGCTGATTTAAAATTTTGAAACTTAAAATTATATTTACTAATTACTGAGTCTGTAATTAAGTTAAGAGAAAATATGGGGGAGCAGATCACCGTTGATCGACTGTTTCATTCGTCTTGGTAAGTGGGAATTGTATTTTAAATTTCAGAAATAAATTTTGAATAGTTTGGTTTGACTAAATTTGAGTTAAAAGAGTCTCGTTTGAGTTTCAAGGTTATTAGCGTTCTTTCGTATAGTTTAAGAATATATGTACATTTATTAACAATTATTTGCAGGTTCAGATCGTTCGGACTAACCACTTTGTTCATCATCTTGTACTTGCCCATCGGGTTGTGCTTATTGATAATCAGGGCGTTCATCCTACTCCAATTCTTCCTCTTGGGCCTTACATTGCCTCCTTCAAAACTTCGACAGTAAGATTTCGTATAATGTAGTAGTGGATATGTTTTAATTGCTTTAATAAATTGTTTTTTTTGTTTAGGAAATGTCTAAGGGTCATGAGCGCTGTTCTGGGAATGTCTGTATCTACAGAAGGGAATGTGGATGTAGATCAAGGCAGAGGTAAAGTATTTGTCGCCAATCATATCACCAGCTTCGATCATTTAGCTGTCCATCTTGCTGCCAGTGCTTGGATGGTAAGGAAGCAAGCAGTTTAAGTGTTTAAGATTTAAAATTGTGCATATTGCCATTGCCTTAATGTGGAAAACTTATTTTATTCTGGAACAGCCGACCAAGGAAAATCTACCCCAATTTATCTCAAGGCCCCTTGCCCTCATGCAAGTTGCATTCGAAAGTTTAACAAAGGAACAAATAGAATCATCTGAGGAGCCGTTGATCATGTTTCCGGAGGGTGATACAACCAACGGAGAGGTTGGAATTTTAGCTTTTTCGGCTGTTGAGATTCCTCTGGGTGTTACAATTCAGCCAGTAGCTATAAAGGTGTCGAGGGTTTTTATGAATTCCACGTGCGTTGGGGCAACGCTGCTGCAAGAAGTTCTTATTACGCTCCTCTCTCCTAACACTCATTTCTCTTTAAGGTAATAGCAATTAGCAATTAGCAATTGAATAGTTAATCATTGGTATACGTTACTTTTGGAAGTTTTGGATTTTAATACTAAATTACCAATGTTTTTGCAGATTTTTGCCAGCTGAGAAAGCGGACGCGGAAGGTTTGTGGAAACAAAAGACGCAAACAGCAATTGCACAATCAACCGGTCTAACTGCAACGAAACTGAACCCATCGGATAAGGCAGAGTTTGTTAAGCGTTTATTTTTCCGCCCTCCTAGTTTAGCCACGATGGCCAGAGAAGTGCAGAAACAAATTGCACCCCAGAGTATTTCTCCAGAACTTATCATAAGCACCCTTCAAACGACTGGGTCAGTCGAAGCGGCTATAGAAAGTCTTCGTCTAAGTTGTCCCCCTGGAGTCATGCCATCGACTTTTTCTAAATCGGCGACTCAACGGATGATGTCTTTTCAAGAGAGAAAGCGCATAATGATAGCAACTGCAAGGGAGAAATACATCGAACAACATGGTTTGAATATCATCCAATAAAATAAATTTCCTCACTATCCAATGTTTGACTGCTCTATGAATATTAATCAATTAATAAAGCTAATACAAGTATAAGTAGTATCACTTGGTAGTACATGCTTGGAAAAGTAGTCTAATTTTGGAAGAAAAATATCTCAAAGAATGTTTACGTTTTACTCGAAAAAATACTTTTAACGCCTTAAATATACGGACTATGAAACAATCATTGAGCTTCTTTGTTTACTTTTTTTGAAAAGTGCAGAATTTCGTACAATGTTTTTTGTGGAAGCCTTTTGATGCTTAATTAAATATATACTTTCCTAACGTCTTCCCCCGATATTCATAATGATTATAAAATAATATAATCTCATTTTGTTTGTAGTTTAATGTTTCTCGGAACATTATTAGTAAAACCAATGGAATTAAATTATGTAGTATTCACCAAGTACTACTTTTTGTGTATTAGTTTTAGTATGCCATACAAAATAGATATGTGAGATCACTCAGAGGCCCTTTCTCGTTTTCCGTTTGAATTGATACCGATGCGAAGTTTTTTTTTTGACTTGATTATGTCTCTGTGGAAAAGCAAATGGAAATATGTTCTCAAACCCAATGCATGCCTACCTTCCTATAATTCGGGAGTCACGTATAGTTTTATGTAAAACAAAACTTGCAGATGAGTAAAATGCAGTTAAATTGAACTGGTCTATACGTAACTGTTCTAAGTATAAAAAAAACTATTGGTTCAAACTCAAAAACATGGAATAAAGAGCTGCGTTTATTTGTCTCAATTATAACACTAATCGTTTACATATTACTTCTGTAGCATAAAAACAGATTCCAAACTTAGAACTTGCCAAAAATATTCTCAAGCTCAGATCGATCATGAATTTCTCCGTATTTTAAACTAAGGTAAAGCTTATGCTCAGGATCAGAATAGGTCTTAATTTGAATATAAACATCTCCAGTGTTATCAGAAAGCTCTGAGAACGGGATGAAATCGGTCTTAGTAAAGATATCGTCTTTTCTATTACCCCAGAAGGTCATATGTGCTACTCGAACAATATCAGGGTCCTCGTCGGTCACATAAATTATGCCTATTAGTCTCGAAAAGAAATTTCCCATAATGTACAGCATCGAACCTAAAAAATCCCCATAAATTAGTTCCTCCATATTTTTCGTACTGTAGCTCGATTTTAAAATTTAAAGCAAAAATTAAACACTCATACATACATGCAAGACCGCAGGCCACTGATGTAACCGCGACAAGACTAGAATCAGCCACTCCATATAAAAAACATCCCATCGCCGTTGGTACAGCGAATAAGCAAGTGAACGCTGTTTGGTACAACTTAAATCGCTGAACGACACGAGCCGTCCGGATATGGGAGAATCTGTACACCGTCCGCCATTCTGTATTTGAACTCAGAAACGTGGCACTCTCGTCGACAGGAAGTTGGAGAAATTTTGAAACAGGGCTTTGAGTAGTATTTTTCGAATTCTCCAGCTTAACACCCTTGTTTTTTGTGGTAATCGAAGGCATGGACAAATTTGCTGAGGTTGAAGTAGCTGAACTAGGGGACTTGGATTCTGATGAACTAGATTTCGAAAACTGTGTGTAAAATCTTTGAGTTGTAGTAAGACTGTAAGAATTGGCTCTAAGGTCTAAGGATAATTTGCCAAGGGTTCGGAATTGCCGAAAAACCATATCTGATTTATTCGGGAAGTTTAGGGGCCGTGATAATAGCAGTAAGTGTTTCAGAAGCATTGTGGATACCTACATCATATCATTTAAATTAATTAATTTATATTTACTTATAATTGTAATTAGATTTAGTTTTAATTATTAACCTTTTTCAAAGCTTGAAATAAATACCTAAAGTACTTGGTCCTTTTACTGCAAGAAATTCAGCTCCCGCCTGGAGTGTTAAAATTCATGTAGACCGACCAAACTCCTTGTTCAATGCTTTTGACAGTTTGGACCGGTTTGATGATGAATTCCGAAAAAATCATTGCTGCTGCAAAAATCGTTATTGCAATGCTTTTATAAATTTTAATGCAAATATAAGACTGATGATTTTTTTTTCACACATGGTATAATTTATTCATACTCAAACGACCAATAAATAACCTCAATATTAAGAAATCGAGGTGTACAATCAATGCACACTTAGTCCTCGCCAGGAACTCATCTTGGACTTCTGTATCACAGAGAAAGGATAGCTCCATACTTATGATAATGAGAGATTGTTAAAGTGGACTTGTGTACAATTATTATAATAAATATGTAAATAAGAGATTATATAACATCAATAAAAGCTACAGTCGCTTTTTGATCCTCCTTAGACGCATTCTGCTGCTTCATCCGTTTCTTAATGGCTTTTCGTAGGAAAATTTTGAATGTTTCTTTCAGAAAGGTTTGCACAAATTTCCTAAAGAATAGTTTCAGGATGGGAAAGATATCCATACGGGAACTGGTATGGCGGATTCAGAGGGAAGTTGAACACAAGAGACGAATCCAATGAGTAACATCCAGCTTTTCTACGTTCTTAAATGAAGCCTGCAGCTCTGAAATTTTTGGTTGATTTTTCTTGCTGAGATTTTAGTTGATCTTGATGATCCACTTGTGTTTATCGCAATCACACTGGAGCATTTTTTAGTTCTGCTCTTTTCAGAGATGATTTGGAACGAGATGGACTAATAAGCGAGAGTTTGGCTAGTGGGCTTAAGGATCCTAATATTCCTGATTACAAATGTTAGTATCAATTGAAATTCTATAATAAAGAATTGTGTATGAAAGACTGTAATTTACATTTCTCGAACTTTTAAAGGCACTTTCCGGAAACACAAATATCTCCAACGATGCAATCAGCCTGTGAGTTGCAATAGTCCTTGTACTTCTTCGGGTAGCACTGAACTTGGCTCAAAATAGTGAACAATGTGACTACGAATAAGATCACGTAGATTGTGAGGGTTAAATTTTTCTGCATAGTGAACTTCCAGGAATTATATTGTCTTTAATTTTTAGCAAATTAGTAAATTCTTGAAAGCTTGAGCTGTAGAAAAGTGAGAAGCAAGTTGTAATTGAGGACCTTTGTGGTATTAAAGGCTTATATAACTGCTCGGCAATGCCAGAATTGTGAATTTCTATGGACAGGGTTTATGAAAAGTTAAGGCTTCTTATCGAAGACACCTGCCGGAAACGCATATATCTGCAAACTTGCAATCAGCGTGTGAATCGCAATGATACTTGTACTTCTTAGCGTAGCACTGAACTGAGTTAAAAATAGTGAAAACCGTTACTGCGAGTAAGATCAAATAGACAGTAAAGGTTAAATTTTTCTGCATAATGATCTTCCAAGAAGAATGTCTTTAAATAATTTTCGGGTCAGATCATTATATACCCCTTTGAGATTGTAGAAAGTAAAGAAGCAAGTTGTAATTAAGGACCTTAGCGGTACAAAGGTCTTGGATAAAATGGGCGATAAAGACACTCAGGAATTGTCAATATATAGTGTGACCAAAACTGATTAAGTAATAATTGGTAATTGAGTAGTTTTTTTCTCTTACTGAAACAGTCTCGAAACAGGTCATTGCAAAGAGCACGCGGAAGATGATAATCATAACAATTATAATAACATCTTAACACAACGAGGCTACAATATCACTATAAGTTTCGTGAATGTTGAATATGCCATTCGCCTTCAATTCTGGCTAATTTTGCAATTAAATCAAAAAATGTCTCGCTTAGGCAATGCAGTTTTTGGTAAAGAGTTTATTATTGCATTACGGCATCAGTTTAAAGTGAGTGAGGTTTGACAATAAATATAATACACCGTCACCTCTGACAGTTGTTGACTTGATGAAAAGTGAATAATGACATGAACATTGCTGAAGGAGATAATAATAAGATGAACAGCATTCTCATGTGCTTGAGAAATATTGATCTATATTTGTGCAAGGTGTATTTAAATATTTGTAAAGCAAACATAAGAGACTAGATCATTGGGAGTTGATGTCTGATCTTGTGATAGCAACACCAATTAGGACTTTTCATTGATTACTAATACCTTTATAGTTTGAGCACTAACATTAAAATACGAGATGATAATGGAGTTGTTATGATTGTGTCACACCAACTAATTGTAAGTCTGCTAAGCTCTGGAAGAACAACAAATGAAGGGCTGAAGGTATGCGGGAATTAATAGTAGGATAGTTAAGTATTTCATTTCATTATGTCAGTCTGGTGTCTTTAATACCCTTCTATTTGTTCTAGTATTGCGTATGTGAATGTGACGTGACATGTAGTACAAGTTTCAATAGACATTACAAATCATTTAAATGTTGTATTGGGAATTAAATGCATTTAATTCATAGCATTTCCTATGATTTTTAACTAGTTTAACCTAACTAGGTATAGATTACTACAATTGCGATAGTAGAGTTGGGCCAACATTTCCTAATGCTATTGTTTACAATTTTTTTTAGCACAGTCCACCCATCGTTGGTTTGTACTAGGGCTGAGATGATGAGTATCACGTTTTCAAAAACAATCCATTTGTATTTGCTAGTAAACAAAAAATAAATCCTTTGAACCCTGACATAATGTTGATGCTTAGCTGTTGATGTATTTCATTAATACGTGCACAATATTTGAATTGATTGTTTTTTGTTCAACTTACCTCTTAAAGAAAGATTTTAAAATGATAAAATCAGGAGAGAACTCAATAGCATCTCCCAGAAGCACAAATGTCTCCAACTATGCAGTCCGACTGAAGTTTACACCATCTCCGTCCATGGTAGCTCATTTCTAATACGTATGAAGTGGCCAATGACGGGACAGCAATTAAAAAGAGTACAAAAAGACAAACTAGTTTCATCAACATTTTAAATTCGGGATGATTCTCGATCGAAATTATTTATAATTCACTTTAACGCTCAAAAATCTGAATCTTATATCGAGCTAGTCTGGACGGAGGCGGATGTTTAATGCTCAGAGGACATCCTACGATAATTCCTCAATGCTTTGATTACATTCATTTTTATATAAATTGTCAAGTCGGAAGGAAGACGAAACTTTCTAGGAACTTATGCAAATGTGATTTGTATTTTACAACAAGAAGAATCATTATGATTATATCATATTTTTATGTACAATTCTTTAAAAATCAAAAAAAATAAACCGGAAGGAAACTGTACATATAAGCTTTCCTCACGAGTTTTGAATTTTTATTATGTAACTGTAAAGGAGTAAGAGGCTGGTTACGATATATTTTAACTTAATTAGAGTGTTACACAATAGCGAACTTGCCATATGCAACAAACTTGAAAATCAAGATCACTCTTCAGCTAATTGCTGCATAAAATGAAAGGAGTTGAGAAGTGATACATCATGTCAATCAACAGAATCACCAACGAGGGCCAATCAATAAAACCAATATGCCAGAGGTCCAAGCTTTGTTGTGTATTTTATGCAACGTTGGCAATAATAAACAGGTCGACAGTCACAGCGTATCAACATCTCAAGTTACATTTATTTTGTAGCACTTAATTGCAACAATACTATTTTAAACTGTTATATTCCAATACTGGAATTGCTAAAAACATGGATAAACTATTTGCATGAAATTTACATTCGTCATTTCAGTTATTATTTACAATATTTGGGTTATTTAAAAAATGCTTGTTAAATAACCAGCTTTAAGGAAGCTTTCAGGAAAGGAATTTAATTTTTCTAAATTTTATTACTGTACAATCGATTAATAGCTGTTTGTCGTAATTGAAGACAACCATACTGGCGTATTTTTGTGACTCCTTAGAGAAATTAAAGTATTATGAAATTGATGAAGCAACGAGCTAACCGTTTTTACATTAAGTTGGAGATTGCATTGGAACAATCAGAAATAGAAATGTAAACCAGTGGGTTACATGAAACTTTGGGTATGTATTCAACGATATGATTTCACGAGAAGACCATAGAGGTTTTCGAGAACTGCTTTTTACAAGATACCAGTGAATCATCTTAAATTAATGACCATGTCAAATTAATAGTTTTTGCTACTTCTTTTAGTTTTATTAATCAAATCTTGCCTGCAATAATATAAATCTATTTAAAGTGATAAATGACAAATATACAAAATAGTATTATAAATTTCTTTGAATTAATTTTAATAATAGTTTGGAATTTCTTGTTACTTCATAGATTAAACTACAGTTCATTCTGTATTAAAACTATGGTTTGGACTTGCAGATCTAAAAGAATCAATGCTAGATTATAAAATAATCTTTAAAAGGAATTTAAAAAATTCTTCACCTTCATCACCGATCTCATCAAACACATTCGCATGGGTTGGTATACCGAACATTTATTATCCTTCGAAGCTGGCCATTCTGAAATCGACTTATATTTATCAAAAAATCCTCATTAGATAGATAAATAAGTAAGGCTCTTACTGTTATTTTTGGCACAGGTATTAATAGCTTCCGTAACTTTGGCCTGAGCAGAGACTGGGAACGTAGCGACTACAAAGGAGCTTACGTCTTCAGTAAAGGTCATGTCGTCATTAATCTGTTCTCACCTCGTCGTAGCACAACAGTAGAATAATGAAGATTAAATCTTAATTAATAATTGTTTTTAAATACTTTAATGCTTTTGGTAAATAATCGTGTAGCAATACCAGACCAAGGTTCTTCCAAGCACACGTTGTCAAGCACTAATGAAGAGGGGTAAGAATCCCAATTAAAAATACAAAAATTAGGTTTTAAAAAATATCCCATTTATCTTGAAAATCTTTCCAACTTACTTTTTCAGTTCCACCGTCACTTTCAGAAGCGCCCTTTTCAGCTTCACAAGCTGAGAATGCACTCCTCAACATCTCTGGGGACATTTCCTCCCCCATGCACTTCGGCATCTTTTTAAGCCCTTCCTTAACTGTCCCACCGCCTCGCATATCAATCCCGAAAGGTCCTTTGACGGTCGAGGCTTTCATTGCTCCTACCTAATCCACAAATTTTATTCAAAATAAATATTATTTTAAACACAATCCCTTTGGCACAATCTTTCGTACAATTACTTACAATTTTAACAGAACCGTAGCAGATTTCGAACATCAGGATCCATATATATAATGCTTTCTTCATAGTTAGAATTTTTTTATTGAACGTAAAGCCTTCGGTATTTAAATGCAGTTTCTTAAACTCAATCAGAATACTCTTTTCGATAATTGGTGGGAGCCGTGGCTTAAATAGATTATGATAAAAGGCATGAGCGGAAGGAAGCATCAAGTTGACCGGAAGTTTCTGTCTTAGAGCCAGTGACAAGTTGTTTGAATCAAACTTTAATGCAGTAAAAGATGTTAAAAATACAATGATTCACATACATGGTAAGTGTTTACAATTTTAGAAGTGTATAATTATTTACTCCATAAACATGTCACATAGTAAATTGCTATAATTGATTTAAAATCAGATAAATTTGTATTCTCATTTCGGTTATAGGAAAATATACACAATGATAGAAAAATGTCCAGATTGAATTGAATTATTTTTGAAACACGGAGAACTGCCGTTCGAATTGTTAGCCCAAAACTCTTCAAAGCAAACAGATTTTATGAATCAACAAAGGATAATTAATTACTACCCTATTGTCTCATTAAAAACTCACTATAGCTATCTAGCCCCAAACTTCTATGCACGTCCCTCGTAAAAGTGCATGCTATACAAGCTCCAAACACAAATTGGTTTTCAGTACAAAAAACTTCCAATTCTTTCATATAACTAGTTCCGCAAGTGCATACTTCACTCTTTTAGTAAAAAACCTAACAATTTGTACCATAATAACTACCTGGCCATATCTGATCCATCTAAAAAAGCTAATAATTAAATCTAAAATCTGAACCATGTACACGCAAGGACTGTATTGAGTACACGATGGCCAAAGTTCTTGTTTGAGGAGCAATAGCCCATAATTTTATTTCAACAATTTCATAATGTATCTCTTTTATGTTTGAAAGCCGGAAACTTATATCTAACAGAGAGCCACTAATTACCAAAATACGGTCATGTTTCAGAATTTTTAAAGCCAATGAGTAAGGGAATAATAGGGGGATGAAATGAAAAATAAGTTTATCGAACAATCGAAAAGTCCATGCATGGGTTCATCCATGATGCTATAGTGTGTAGTGGTGGTGGTGTTTTCTGTGGTGGGTTTGAGATTATTTCCAAGTGAACTTTCGTGTGTGGGTTCCTATGACAATTTTATTGACTTATCAACCGCTCCATAGTCAGTCCACAGTATGAAAGTGATTGATTTAGTTTAGTATTTTTTTTCAAGAACAGTCCCCTCCTGTGAGCTGTTCTTATTCCAATAAGGAGAAAAGGAGAGCAACTTTCTTTACAAATCTTCCATGTCCTTTCAAGGCTCATTTGGTTATTAAGAAAATTCGATTTTCCAGAAACTCTTATTCCCCCTTCTAAACACGTTTTATTGTCATTGACTTAACATCACATTCAAATGAGTCATGAATATAAACCCAAAATTCCCACTGTAGCCTTAATTTATCTTGTACACAAAATTATGGAGGCCCAGCATCAGTATGGCTGAAGTTTAAAATGAAACACATCTACAGTTTTCACTGAAATTATAGTGAGGGATGGCAATCGAAATGAACGCTAAAAAGTCTACAATCCTTACATTTAGATTTATTTTCCCTCAGATTTATGCATCAATCAGAAATCTTTATTAACTTACTAGAAATATCAGCATATTCGATAAAGCATGGTTGGATCTCAGAATTCATATTAAAATGGGTAGCTTTCTGTTAGTATGGATGAATTCTAAGGACTTGGCACTTGTTACAGCATTTTTTATATGCATCGCAGCAGCATGGTTTTGCGTGGTTATACACTTGACGTCTTGCGTTTGCAAATTGGGATAAGAAGAAAAAAGCGTCGTCTAAGAATCATTCATGAAATTCCTGATTCATGATTCACAGGAATTAAGGACGGGTAAAACCCAAACGGGTATCCTGGCACGAGTCAGTTCTTGCTTTCACCTCGCACCTGACACGCACACCTCGTGTTTACAGTTTCTTTTAATCTTTAGTAGGCTTCTAGAGCTCTTTAAATTCCAAAACTTATAGTTTATGACAAATTAAAGTAAAATTATTTCAGTACTGTGACATAATATTTTGAACGATAAAGAGAACATATCTAAATTCTAAAAATACATATATTTAAGCATTTAAACCGTCTGCTCTTGATTTTCATCACAGTGTTCCTGAAGTATCACTCAAGAAACCTTTTAATACTAACACGTTGTGTAAACAGGATATCCATTTGTTCATAATGAATTTCGGATCTGTATCGCCTTCCGGAATACAATTGCTTACCTCGCCCATTACCATTAGGGGTAAAAATGGTACTAAGTTGAACATTACGGGGCTAAGAGATCCGTCTAGCTCGAAACATGGAACAGGGCTATCTCAAGTTATACCACTCATTTACGGAAGTCAAAAACCAAGAAACCATAAAGGTCTGGAGACCTTCAATTCGAATTCCCATTCTGATGGTCAAGAACAGCCGAACAGGCTTTTTGAGAACAATGGGAACATTAGTCAAAACTTTAAGCAGGACAATCGTAACTGGAGTGAGGCGAACATTATTGGCAAGTCCAGAGTGCCTGAAATTCAGATGATAAATAAGTACTATGGTCTCATACCCAAAAAGTTCACCATGCACTCGAGACATTCTGCTGATCGAAACATAAGGTAATATTTATTCTTTGAGTACATGTTAGAATTTGCAAAGTTGTTTTCCTGTAGTATGTATATGAGTTGGAGAAGTCCATGGTAATCTTAAGTTAAGTCAATAAATGCCCTTCAGAGGTAGCATTAGGTTACTATTCGCATAATGCTTACAGAAGCGAAATTTTTATAATCAACAATTTTTTTAAATGAAGTACTGATCTAAAACTGATCTGAATAAATATTTCAAATAATTATGTTCGATGTTTTCACTTTTCTATTAAAATTATCAAAGCATATATGACCCATATGAAGTTGGAAATTATTTAAAGTGAATTTGAACCTTTTTTTGCATGCATGTGTACTCATTAGAAACTCCAGATCGGGTACAAAGCTCCGTGCAAAATCTGCCATGCCATTATTATCGATCAAAAAGTCATCCTTAGACGACTCAGACTCCACCTCAGAGTACACTGAACCTCTCGTGAAAGTGGAAGTGAAAGCTCGACGAGGAAGCAGCAGTGGGACAAATCGGTCACAGGAAATTGGTGACAAATCAACCTCATCCCCAAACAAGCAGAACCACGTCGAGCTTGTCACAACTAAAATGTCAGTTGAAAAGCAGCATAAGAAATGGAGGCATCGGAGAAGCTCAAGTTTGTCATTAATGGAGACCGGGTCCCCACAAAACTGTCACGCGACAAAGCCTACTACCAACGGTAGCTATAAAGAAGCTCAACGTGTGATTAAAATTGATCTGAATAATATGAGATGGGAGGAGACTTGTCAAAGCAATTCTACTTCAGACGAACCAC
This sequence comes from Agrenia bidenticulata, assembly GCA_034694785.1. Classification (NCBI taxonomy): domain Eukaryota; kingdom Metazoa; phylum Arthropoda; class Collembola; order Entomobryomorpha; family Isotomidae; genus Agrenia; species Agrenia bidenticulata. The sequence goes on along the minus strand of JAQFYM010001369.1, from coordinate 7,985 downwards.
AATCACCTTCACCCAACAGCTCCCCAAGATACATAAATAATTATAATAATCTCAATCTTAATGATCCTTACAACATCCATGAATTCGATGAAGGGACACCCATTAACACCACCACCACTTCAACAACTTTTCATAATAGCCCTTCAAATTCATTCCTTCCCAAGCCATCGTCTATTGGCTGTAGTACTGGAACTAGTACTATTAGTACCCTCACAAGCAGTAATGATAACCTTGCACTCAATCAACTTCAACCCACTCTCAAGTCCCTGGTAGACTTTAAGAGTCAAGTGGGAGACAGCTCTTTTGTAGCCGCTCCAATGCATAATGAAGAGAGTTACAATAGAACGGTAGGAAATATTAACGATGGAATAAGCTCCGAAACCTCAGCTCCAGTATTTGGGAAAAGCGGTGGCTTAGGGACAGTCACAAACGTAAACGACTCTTCCACTCCTACTTCTTCCATTAATAAAAGACAAAGGTTTAGAAAGACTATTAGTTTTGATGAGCAGATTTTGAGAACAACTGAGGTCAACTCGAACGGTTCAGGGAAACCAGGTAAGCCGATTTATTTTATTTCTTCAATCCTAGCATTTTTTTTGATTATTCTGCTAATGTTTGTGTTTGATATTAGATACTGAGATTATGAAACCTCGAAGACCCCAGACAGCAAATACTCGACCTTCCATAATTTCCAACAACAATAATCCCCAAAACCCTCCAAGTAAAGTTCACCCCTGGACACAAAGGTCAAATCAAGGAATGAGTCTTTCAGAACGTCGAGCAAAACTTCAAAGGTCTGTCTCTATGCATTCTTCAGATTCGTTCGATTACGGAGAGGGTGAATGCTCAGATTTGGAGGCAGAGTCATCATCTCTAACAACCGTTTCAAAAAATGCAACCCCTTCGATCTTCCCTCGGCCAAACTCCTCGGCTTATAAGGAAACCCGAAAATCCCTATTTTTTCAACCCCCGCCTGAAGTTCCTACAATGATATCCTTACTAAGCCCCATTGAAACCTTGGAGATCCAATACGAAATCGAGAAGGTGGCAGTGATGCTTAAAAATATGCAAAACCAAAATAAAAGCTTTATTGATCTCTGCCCCGCTGGCTCTTCTTCACCTACATCGTCGTCCTCCAAGACGATGGATAAGATGCTGAGAAGTACTAAGAAGGATAATAAGATTCCCATGGATGCACGAGATGATATTAATGGGAACCCTACCAGTAATAATACAATCACTCCTGGAGCCAAATCAATTATCCCAGAGGGACGGCCGCCATGCGAGGCTTTGCTGGAGAAAACTGTAGAGACGATTATTCATGGTGGTGGGGATGCTTTTAACCACAAACTGCAGAACGAACCGGATGAGCTACGTTCAGGTCCTGGTACAGCGAAGGATTCAAATTTAAACAAGCACATACAGCCCGATTGTAATTTAGTACCCGTCTCCGTAGAAGATATCGGTGGGAGAATTCCGACTAATAATGAACAGAGCATACCAGGTGGGCCTTGTAGTAGTGATCCAATTTCATCAATAGTCCAAACCCCACCACCATGGCCATTATATTCCACAGAACCAGGAGCGAGAAGACCAACTTTGAAAAAGTCTGTCTCTATCTCATGTGAAAAAGAATTGTTTGGAACAGCCGGCTATCAAAATGAGGTTAACGGTAATGTGAACTCCCCACAACTAAATAAGAACAAAAGTGCACGACCTAAGACAGCAGCCATTACAACATTCTCTCCCTCAGGACAAGGTACTCCAAAGCCCTTTCTATTATCTCGAAGCTCCTCTACCTCAGCAATAACATTGACACCAACACCCACATCATTCAACTCTCACAGACCAAGATCAAAAGTGTTAAATCCTAATCAAAGTCATTCTCCCATACCCAAAGTAGACAGATCGACCCCCACCGGCATGAACAATGATAAGCCTGGCACGAATAGTCTTAGGATTAGCCCTTCTGCTCCCATAGTCGGTGAAAGCAGCCCGAGTCAAAGTCAAGCTTTGAGAAATCGAAAAATCCTAATTAAGAAGGCCCTCATTGAAATCAATCAATCCTATTTGGGGAAAAAGTGGGGGATCCTTGGAAGACCTAAAACTGCACCTAGCACAGGTGCAAGTAGCAATCATAAAAAACCTGTCACTTCTCCCAATGCTATGATGATGAGTTGCGGCCAGAATCAAAAGCGACTGCCGTTAAAAGCGTAAGCAAATCTTCATGTTTTGTTTTGTTTCCCATCGCTCTTTCTTTTATAAATGAAAGATGGGTGTGGGATGTGGGACTAGGCGATATTATTATTATTTGTGTGCGTTTTTTTGTCTTTTGAAACCAAGCAAGCTATTATCTATGGGATACATTGCTCAAAAAATTGTTTCGGAATGTTTAGACAAGGTGATATTAACTGATGACTTTCCCCCAACTTTCTCCGATAGCGTGCCCTGTCACAATTTATTAAATGGGGGACAGATGACCTGAATGACAATTTCCCTACCTTATTCTCACCACTTGTCATCACGTACTTGATTTAATATTCTACTGTCTACGTATAGGATTCCAGTTCATTTTTACTACGAGTTACTTTATGATAATACATATCATGTCATGAGCCATTGGGTCTATTCTCAGTTCTTAGTTGGTTTCAAGAGACTAATTTAATCTAGCAAAGGCATCATCTATCTTTCTGATTTGTTTAATCCTTGAATATCCCACAACTAAAAGCCATATCGTTGACAATCTTCACATTTGTCATGTGCATTCACAAGGAAAGTAGGGAGAGTTCTGGAGCCGATGTAAAAGGTTAGATTTTTCAAAGGGAAGGCTGTTATAATTGATCTTGAAAAGTTTATAGCTGAAACTCTTCTATTACTTTAAATGCAACTTGTAATTGGAGATGGTATACTATATATAGGAGGAATGTTTTTTATTTGCATAACAGCATATACTAGCATAGGAAATTAGACCATTATTTCTAATTCCATTTTATTGACCACTTCTTAGTGTCGAAAGTTGTCCCCTTAATCGCTTTTTTGACTCCGACCAAGACAAGGAATAATTTTTGTGCTAACATGGGTACCGACCACCTGGATTAGCATCTGAAGATTAGCAGATTTTATGCACAATTCTTGCTCGTAGTTTGCATGCATAATGGCATTGATTTAAATTTGTAAGGCTCGACACTAATTTATCGATAGAATTATTCGGGATTCGGCAAATTTTATGAAAAAAATCGCACAGTAATTACCTATAATTATAGTAGTATCAAGTAGAACTATTGAAGTATTCCAATAACCTAGTCTCTCATGCATGCACATACTTTTTATCTGCGAATTCTACCTGACACGAGCAGATTTGAGAACTTCATGTGCTGCTACTACTGCTACCTGATACTCCTAAAGTATCAAAACTATTGACTTTATATAAGTCAAAGACGACAAACTTAAGATAAAGCCTATTATTATTATTTTATTATTATTTTACAGCGCATGTAGCTATGTTCTGAATTCCTTACATTGATTGATCAAAAGCAATTTCTCACATGGAGATTCACTCCTCTCCTTTGTTACCTTACGACTTTCATCATGAATAGACGGGGAAAATAAATTCGTATCGGGTATCAGGTATATACTAATGATTTGGTCGGTAACCTTTATTATCAAAAGTCATCTATCGAGACCGTGCGTGTCTAGTATCTTATAAATTTACCTGCCTTACCTGTTAAATAAATTGAATCTATTCGGTGAAGGTCACCACCTCCATCCACAGGGCTAAAACCTGGACAACCTGGAGCAGGAGTCATTCTGAACCAGAAAACCGACCCAAAAGGAGAAAGCTATGCACTAAGTGAGGAAAAAATTGAACCGGAAACAGAAATGGAAAATTCATCTTCTGGAAATAATCGAAAGACCTTACACCGACAAAGCTTTTCACTTGACGAAGGGCTCCTGTTAGGATTTTCGAATAAAGAATTCGGTTGGGATTCCGCTTCTATCCATGGGACTTGTGACGATTCTTCTACAGTGAGGGACGGACTTTCAATTCTAAGTTCTAAGAAGAGGGAGGAGTGCTTGAAAATTTATGACAAGATGGTAAAAACTGGGTTTGCTGTGAAGTTGGACACGATATTTCGGTAATTAAAGTAATTGTATAGTAACTATAAATAGGGATTGGAATAGGTACTGAAATTATAATTTTACTCTAGTGGAATGATGACTCCATCGGAATACCGAGCTTTTATCAAAGCTGCGGAAACTGCGGCAAGAGATGCGGCGGATGCTGCTGCTGAGGAGGATTTGAAAGAGAGTAGTGGTGACAAGACGGTTGACGCTGGCGTCAATTCAGTCTCCTCTGAAGTGCAAAATGTATCCACTCTGTCTTCATGAAGAATTTACATTTGTACATTAGAATGCCGACATCAAATGGATTTAGATATTATATTTCTCATCTTTTATCTGCCAATGTCAAAAAAATTTGCTGGTTCGAAACTGTAATTTGTGTACCTTATACCTGTAATTAATTACCTGCAAAAATTCCAGCATTGTTGTTACAATTTAAGTATAGGAGTTTACCTATGGTTAACTTACCAAGGCTTATAAATCCTTACTTGATCTGTTATGATTTATATGTAGTGTAAATGTATTGCATTTGTATTTTCTGTCCGATACTGAACAAATGTAATTTTGTAAATGTTAAATATCAATCAAATATAGAACATTATGACTTTTATCATCTGTTTTCGTAAGCTTTTGATAAAATCGGTATCAATCGACATCCATTCACTGGCCTTCATATACAAAAATTGACCTGCAAACTGCATCAATTTTCTGCGGATTTTATTTCCACCCTCCTACAAACTGTTCGTAACTGCAGTAACCGTAACGTACTTGGAGCCACCGAGTCAAGCTTTAGTAAATGTAGGAGGAAGATTTCATCTGTAAAATTCATCGAATTATACGCCAGAATTTACAACACTTCATTAAACGTAATCTCTAAAGCGTAGTAGAGACTAATGTAGTACGAGCCAGCTAGAAAACTATATGCGTCTACATAGCACTAGCATTTACTAACTAGGAAAATATATTACTCAGATAGGGATTCCATGGTCAAAGTCAACCAGTCAATAAATTGAATTCAGGGTCACAGGTTCATAGACCATCTACTCATCTTGCAATGTACAGTTAATAATGCACCTTGGTAATATTATGTTCTCCAGTCCAGTCACATTTAGCATCAAGTCCAGTTTCGCGTCCAGTGTATCTCTCCCTCTCTTTCTGACGAGCTTCTGGTTTACAAAGCTTATTCATATCTTAATCTTGACAAGTTTCTGACAACTAAGCATAGCTAAGAATATCCTCAGCCTTAATTTCAAAGTTTTCAAAGGTCTTAAGATTTGAGATGCGACCTTCAACCTTCAGCCCTTTTCTTTGTCAATAATACAATATTATATACCCATTTCTTTAAAAGGTAGATATTCCATCATTTTGCATAAGGTCCCTCATGTTGATGGTAGGATATCAGGTATGAAATGATGCATAAACAAGGTGTGTGTGTGAAGTGTGAATACAGTCCAAATCCAGAAACAATTCTTAAGTTCCAGTCTACATTACTGGAGGAGGGTTCCAGTCTTTTAAAAAATATACTGTTGCATTAGCTCGTGGTATTTTATCCTTCTAATCAGCCCAAGTCAGATGCGCAAAATGTGAATGTGAATCCATCTCACATCTGAGCTTAAAAAAGTTGAATCAAAAAGTTTTGGGATCTAATATTTTTTTAAATACCTCAGTTGCAAAAAAGGGTTAAGATTTCCATACTCAGGTAGTCAAATATACTATTGATTGATTTTGACTGGAATTAATGGATCCGTTTAACCAATAAACTGTTCATTATTTGTAGAGCTGACAAAGACAGATTTGATAAGTTCCATCCACTCGTCCACAATCAACAATCCTTATTCAAAAAGCAGAAAAGGTTGACATAAGGCAATCACAAACTGGGCAAAATGCACATAATCAATCGGACACGAATTAATATTTGCATTGTTCGATAAGAAAAATACGAAAAGTTAACACTGTCAATCGATGGAAGTTTAGAAAATACAAACTACTCTCTATTTACAATATTTACGATTGATAAATAATGCTAATGGGAATATAGTATGAAGGGCTGTAGTGGGAGGTTGTACTCGTATTGTAATTGTGCCACTACTGACTGTGTTAGCTATTTTATATAGTGGAATTCCTTTTTTGAATGAGAGTGATTAATGCTTGTCGAAAAGTTGTAAGACATTTAGTGGTATTGCCATTTGAAGTTTTTCGGTGGTTTTGTGACCCTTCCTTGGGTCAAGGGTCTTCTTCTGTTATATTCTGTGGGTGTAAAAGGTTCAATTGCGTTAAAATTTCAAGTGATAGGTTAGTGGAAATGCCTTGGAAACTTTGCAGCGGTGGGGATCGCCAGTTTCAAAATGTCCTTCTTCTTAGTGTGTCATTTATGCTGGTATTCACGGCCTTTCAGACAATGGGAAACATTGAAGTAAGCAACGCATTGAATTCATAAAAATTCGGTTGGAAACTTAAAAAGACAGAAATTGATTATTTTTTGTTTTCAGAAAACAGTACTGGAGAGCATTGTTGCAGACGATCCCGAAAACTTTTCTGGCGATGGATACACTTCCTTAGCAATAATTTACGCGGTGTTCTCCTTATCGAATTGGATAGCACCGTCCATTGTTGCGGTATTAAAGGCTAAAACTGCAATGATTTTTGGAGCTATTTTATACACAGCTTTTATTGCCAGTTTTCTCTACCCATTGACCTGGCTACTGTATTTGATGTCTGGCATCTTAGGAGTGGGGGCTGCAGGTTAGTTATTCTTTAGCAATTTAAATTTTCAAGATAGCCGTCACGGGATACTAAAGTAGTTATTTTTTGCAGTGATTTGGACCGCTCAAGGAAGTTATCTGACAATGTGTTCAAATGAGATGACTATATCTAGAAACTCTGGGATTTTTTGGGCGATATTGCAAAGCAGGTTTGGAAACTAGGGAGCTTATATCATGTAAATTAAATTCCAAAATTGACTTAATTTTTTTTTCATAGCATGTTTCTTGGGAACTCCTTTGTGTTCTGGCAATTCGAAGGAAAAGCCACAATAGATCATGACACAAGAACGCTCGTATTCTCTGTGCTTACTGGGGTTGGTGTACTTGGAATAATATTTCTTTGTTTTTTACGAACCCCACAGTAAGTTTAAATAGTAAAAAATGTCTATAATAAATGTACAGAATATCCTTATGTGATGTAACAAAAGATTTGAAATCTAGATCTGAAGAAGACCTGGCTTTAGCTGTTGTGGGAGTTGATGTTCCATCCGAAAGTGCCCTCTCAGCCCTCAAGAAGTCTTTCAAACTATTTACCAGGAAGAATATGATACTACTATCCTTTACTTTCTTTTATACTGGGATCGAGCTATCCTTTTTCAGGTGAAGCGACATATATACCTACGACAAATATGCCGGAGACATTTATACCTACGACATTTATGCCTGGTAAACAAATATACCTACGACATTTATCCCTGTAAAAAAATTTTAAAGTGTAAAATATCCCTCAAAATATTTTCATTGAAAAATCTGATTACAAAATATTATAATAATCAAATTGTAGTTATAATTTACTAAATGCAGATGTAAATGTGGACTCAGAAGACAACGTCGAGTAGGTTTTGATCCCTCAGATCTTGTAAAATCAAGGTAAAACTTTAGTAGCAAGGTTGGCAGGTGAAGTTTCAAGTTTATTTATTTAGGCATACAATATGGCAAAGTAAATGAAACTTGAAATTTCAAGGAAGTTTTTAGTTGAAAAATGAAAAATATTCATTGAAATTTCATAATATTTTAAATGTTTATTGAAATTTCATAATATTTTAAATGTTTATTGAAATTTCATAATATTTTAAATGTTTATTGAAATTTCATAATATT
>JAQFYM010001368.1:0-34826 GCA_034694785.1 Agrenia bidenticulata | reverse complement strand
AATGTGTTTACGCGGCTTATACATTTTTCGCAAAAATCATGCACTAGGTAAATAATCTGTAAGACCATTTTTCAATATTATTTAAAATAAAAAGTAGGTCATTTCTCTAAAGTCAATTAGCGACGTTCTTTTTACTTAAGTAACAAAATATCTATATGCACCTTGAATATCAACTAATCTAAGATGTGATCAACAATTGGAATTATACGTATTACATGATAGATAGATTTGTGGCTTAGTGAGTGCAAACATGGAAGTATTAAATGTACAAAAGAATTTTGACATATAAAACAGCTACACAATCACAGTCAAAAGAAAATTATATGATGTTAGAAATTTTAAGGCAGTTTAAAGCAACAGAAGTGCTAGTGTCAATAAAAATATGTTAACAGACAGCTTCATACTGCCATTTATTCTATCGATCTGATGTGCTAGTATTTTAAAACTATGCTTTTTATGTCGAAAACCGATAAACAATAAATCCTGCGTACTTAGACTAAAGCGGTAAAATGAAATCTGATTATACAATATAATTCGATCTTAGTTTTTATTGCTGTATGCACATATTAAAATCCATGTGTAAAGCAATGAAATTTATTAACTAAACTTTACTAGAGTCGATAATATAGTTTATAAGAAGAAACAATGTGGATACTGTAAGATTCGACATTAAACGAAAGTGCAAACTATATAAACCAATCAATTGTATTGGCTTAAAGATTCTGAAATTGACAAAAATAATTATTCGCAATTGAAAACTTATGCCCTAATGCACAGACCATTACAATTTCCAACCCCTTTTATTTTGGAAAACCTAAGTAAATTATGTCTTTTCTGCAAAATATACGCAAAGACAAATCATAAATTGTATATCTTCAGCATCTTCATCAAGAACTTTTTTTAACGCTGGTATTATAGCAACAGAGTAAAGAACCCGCTTAGATTTGCTTAACGTAGAAATGCTTTCCGTTTTGCGACAAAATAAAAAAATACTTGAAGACGAATCTGCCAATAAATTTACATGCAATTTATATTAAGTACCAGTTTAAGTAGACAGTGACTCTACAAATTTCTTAATTATTATATAACATTTAGGGCGTGTTCACTTTTTTTTCACATAGGAAAACTTTTTTTACAAATATGCGAAAAATGCATTCTTTTAAGTATATACTTACTCACTATAGTGTGTTGGCATAATTTAAACATACTTATTTTCCTTTTTTTATTCTAGTGTGCAAAAAGCCCTCTTTTAAGCGTTTTTATTAAAATCCTATGGGTATTTGCGCAAAAAGAGTGTTCACTGAATTTTCCTAACAGACGAGCTACCCATAGGAAATATTATAGGAAAACTATCCGGAAAAATCCTATGGGTCACCCATAGGATTTTTTTATTTTTTGTTTCTTGGTATAAAAAAATATTTTTTAAAGTAAAAAAAAAAGTACGCATGGAAAAAAAAGTGAAAACGTTGCACAGAGTACAAAAATTTTACTAAAATCATATAAAACTCTAAGGGAAAAAACCCTAGGGTCAAAAAAAGATCCTTTGGAAAAAACAGTAAAAATGCCCTTAATAACATATCTTATATTTTTTATTGCATTTAAATTATTTTATATGGTTCAAAGACATTTTAAGTTTAATAGCCATTTTTAGAGTAATTTGTAAATAAAAATAGTAAAAAAATTTAATATACTGATGCACATCCCTAATTAAAAGTAGTAATGGATTGCAATCGCAGTCAATGCGCATACACATAAGTTTGGACATTGCAAAGTGTTCCGATCTTTTTAAACTTGTTTCAAGTTACGACTTTCTCTTAAATTTTATTTGCGCTACTTTGAATTTTACTTTACGACTAAAATGATTTTTCTGGTAATTTTTATGCTTTCATAGTACGCATTTTCTACTTTTTTTACCATATCGAAAAACAACATGAACTAACCCTAAAAGTTATACCACGGCAATCGCTATTTTTTTATTCCCATAGTAGAATAAAAATGATTTTTTTTGACCATGGCTACTATTTTACCTAAGTGTTTATATCTTCTATGCTTGCATTTAGTATCTTTTACCAATGATAAAATTTTTTAACATCAAAAATGAATATATGTTTCTTGTTTTCACCATGGAAAAATGCCCCTTTGCTTTTACCATTTTGAAAAGGTAGGTTCTACCATGTCATAGAAAAACACACCCTGCGACAAAAATCCTAAACTTTTATCACATTTACAACTAAAGGCAAAGGAGATGTATATTAGAGAAAATTCAGTATAACGTAATATAGGGAAAAACTACGCAATGGTAAATGTACGCAAATAGTGGTACATAAAATAAAAAATGTCTCTGAACTAAAAAATCTATGTTTATTCCGGGTAATAGGAATTCAGGATGTGCGAGAATCAGGTGTTCTTGGATAATATGCATTCGTTATTCCGGTTTTCCTTTAATTCGGGGCATTTAAAAATTCCGAGTGTTTTAATTCTGAGTATTTGATATTATCTATAGATTACGGATATAAAAATGAAATATACAACATGAATAACGTAATTTAAAGTATGTCAAATTTTTAGTGCATTTTTTTTTTGAAATCTAGAATAATACCAGTATTATTTGTTTAAAAAAGCAAAGACTTATCAACAAAAAGGTTAAAAAAGAAAAAAGAAAAAACAAATTGAAAATATTAAACTGGTATTGATGAAATTTGAAGATTGTAGAAACATAAAAAAAGGATATAGTTGGAGGTTTTTAAAGATGTCGTTAGATATGGGGGGGGGGGGTGGTGGAAGGGTACTCCATTTACCGTAAGTTGAAATATGGTTACCGTTACGGACCGTTACTATGTGGTAAGTTAACAATGATACAGGGTAAGTAACCACTGGGGTGTTTTTTCTTATCTTACTAATCTAAAACGGTAAAATACAGAAAGCAAAAATGTCCCTTTTTTTAGCTTTTAAACTACGTCCCGATCTACAATATTATTTACAACATTGTAAAAACATTTTAGAATCAATATATATTTAAAAACCACAACAAAGAATCAAATTACTTTTGTCAATCCGACGACAGCTCTTTTCTGTATAAAGAATATTAAAACGTCAATTATTAATAACCAAAATACATATATAAGTTCTTTTCTTTATTTTGTGTCGTAATGTATTAGCATGCAAAATATATTGGTCTTTGTCACTATCCCCGCTTCAGGTCACAAAAAACCATTAATACACAGTTTTAAAAAAATATATGCATAATTTGTCGTATATTCTGCAATGCTTAAAATTTTGCAACCTGTAATATAACGATATTACTTAAAACAATGCATAGTAATGGCCTTTTTGGGTTTTTAAAAAGTATATATAAGTGCTTTGTGTGCAATAACTTCTGCACTATTGAAAAAGGCAAGCAATAAAATGCTAAATTAAGCATTATAAAATACCATATATGGTTTTTAGAATTCATGGTATGCACTTTAATAACTCGAACAAAAAACATATACGAATGTGACAAAAAAATGCATATTTGCGCATGAAAAAAAGCAATTAACTCTTTTCTAAATTATGCGAAAAAATCCCCAATTTTTTATAGTAGTTTCGTTGTATTAAATTTTCTATTTTGTAGCTATAATTTTCCTATGTAAAAACGCATTTAAAAGCAGCATTGTTTGGTCTTAACGAGACAAATGATCTATTAAAGAAATAAGTTAGTGTATAGAAATCCATCATTAGTACAAACTCTTTTGTCTCATCGGCAAAAAAAAATACAAAACAATTACTTTTTATTATATTTATGCAAAAAACTGTTTAATTTGTAAAAGTATTATAAAATGGATATCTGTTGCATTTTTTCTGAAAAAAAAATGTTCATAAAAGACTACTTTTGGGAAAAACAAAACCATCAAAATCGTAATTGCAGTTACAAGTTTTAAAAACATTAATAAATTTATCCTGGTATTTTTTTGCATGCAAGATAGTTGCACCTCTTAATTGGTTACGGTAACCTAAAAAACATGCGGGTAGTTAGGGGTTTGTTACCGTACTCAAAACTTACCAGTAAGCTATTATGGAGTACCCTAGGTGGTGGAGGTCTAAGGGGGTGGTGGTGATGGTGGTTGAGCAAGTCTAGGAGGTGGAAAAGGTGGTAGAGTCGAAAAAGGTTGCGGTGATGGCGAGGATATGAGAGTGGTGGTGGCAGTGGGGTACGTAGGAATTTTTGAGCCCCGGGTAGTCAGCTTTTTTTATAAAAGTTAGGCTTTAAAACCTTGCTTTTCGATGTTTTAAGGTTTATATTTTTTTTTTGAAAAAAATTTAGTTTAAATTTTTTCATTTGGAAACTTAAAATGAAAAAAATCCTGCACAAAAAAAGATCCTCCCCCTTAAATTCAGGCGTGAAAAATTTTCTGAAAAAGGGGTACACCCCCTACCCCCTGGGTACGCCACTGGGTGGTGGTGTTGGTGTTGGTGTTGGTGTTGGTGTTGGTGGTGGAAGTGGTATAGGTATCGGCGGCGGCGGAGGTGGAGAAGAAAGCGGAGGATGTGGTTGAGAGACGTGGGTATTGAGGAAGAGAAAAATGATAGATATAAGTTTTTCTAAATATTGAGAAAGAGTATTCTTCTTTATAAAATTTTTTCAAAAAAATATTATGTGAATTCAAGCCTATTAATATATAAAAAAAATAAATTTTTACTTTTTCAATGTCTTGTCATTATATTTTGTGCTTAATCGGGTTATTTGTAAAATCACTGGATTAATACTTAAAGATCAAATATAAGTAAAAAAATCACAGATAAAAAGTAATTGCGTCTTTTATTAGAATATAAAATGTGTAATTAGAATAATTGGTTCGTAATGTTCGTGCCTACCGAGGATTTAGAAATTTCGGATATTCGGAATTCCGTATTGTTTGAATGGCGGGCATTTTGTTTTCGGCTATTTAGAATTCCGGATATATGAAATTTTGGGTAGTTAAAAATTTCGGGTATATAGATATTTTATTTCGTAAAGGTTAGAGTGCAAAATTAAATCAATATAAAATAGAAAATATAAAAAAAATACAATCGAGATGTATTTTTTGCTGTTTTTTTTTAATCTTAAGTAATCGTAAAAAATAAATAAATACAAAGCGACTTGGACTTCAACAGAAAAGAAAATCAGAAAAAAAAATGCAGATCAACGTATATTTAATGCAAGAAAAGTCTGAATAGAACAAGTTCAAATTGTCTATAGTTTCAAAGTTTGACAGGTAGAGTAAAAACAATATCTAAGGAGCACTCATCAGTAATATAAAATCTACTTTTTACGATTCAAAGATAATAGATATTAAGTTATGCAAATTTGAGCCGTAAAAAAATGTAAAAAGAATTTTTTATATTTTAATTTATTATGAATAATTCAGAGAAAATCAGTAAGTTTTATATTTGTACAAAGTGATATTGTAAAAATGTAATTTTTGTATGAAATATACAGATAAAATGTACCTGGCGCTTATTTATTATGATGACGAGTTATAAGGAGATTTTCTATCATAATTTACATAATTCTTTACTGCATCCTCCAAATTCTAAATATACAAAATTTACAATATCCGGAAATCCATTTATCCGGAAATTCAAAAAACCGGAAAGTAAATACACGGAATTCCAAATACACGGTAGTAAATATTTGGAACTGATTAATGCCAAGAAGCCACAAAATCATTATTGCCTAATAAATTGCAAGTACTCGAATGCTTTATACCCGGAATTCCAAATACTTAAAATTTCAAATAACCAAATTATAAAAATCTCGGGATGCAAAATATTCGGAATTACTAATGCAAGAATTTTATATGCTCGTGTTCCATGTAACCAGACTAAACCAAAATTTTTAAATACAGTTAAAAAAGTAATAAAACAAGCAGTGTATTTATTATATTAGAAATCCAGAGTTCCTTCAACATTTTACAGATTTTTTTTTAATAACACAATTCCATGCATATACTATTGCATAATAGCTATATCTTCGTTCCTTTTTTTCATTTAGTTCTGAAGATGCGACTGCTCACTAAAATCAGTTTTCATTGCATTATCTTTACAAACATCCAGTACGTGCAATGATCTGCTGTAAATTGCTTTGTAATATGAGTAATACTGCTTAAAAGGTATGTTGCATAAGATATCTAATATATGTAAAACGGGGGTCATAGTTAAGGGTAATAATAAAACATCACATGAAACAGTGGCTAACATAGCTTCAAAGTTTGGGTCAATGTGCCCATTAAAATTATCCGTTACTAATAATGATTTTTCTCTGTTTTACATGCAATATTGTACAATTATTTTTAACAGATATATCCTAAATTTTGTTTTATCCATCCAACTATTTTTTCTAGCGGTTGTAATAGCCTTATCCCCATATTATCTTTTTGATATTCGGCCATTTACAGTGCCCTTGTATACTATATTAGAAACTAATTTTTGCCCAATAAGTCAAACAGTCAGACATATCGTGATATTCTTAGATTTTGATAGGGTGCTATTCTTAGCAGGAAAGTGCTTTTCTCCTCTACAGGCTAAATTAAATGCCACTTTACAATCTCTTTGATACGCCGTTTTATTATAATACATACTAAAGTAATCTGCATAATTGTTCTTTGTTTGTAATTTATTAAATTTTTTATAAAATCAGCCTGTAAATCATCGGCATTTAAAGGAATTTTTCCATCATTAGTAATTTTTCTGTATACTATATTATTTCGCTTGCACAAATACGTGGCATAAGATTTCAATGTGTTAATATCTTTATTGGCCAAATATGGCCACAAAAGGATCATTTCATCCACCAAATCCTGCTATATGACGATCTCTTTTACTTTTCGTTTATCAGATACGAATGTAAGCAGTTGCCTTTTTAGCTCAGGCAGTGATGTTTATTTTTGCTCTTTTAAACTTAGACAGCGCTGAAGATTTCCATTATACTGAGACTGGGCAAATAAAGCGGGCTGTAGATTTTTCTAAAACCTAAGATTTGTTGCAGAAATTCCATGAACTCTGCAAAATGCTCTTTTTGTGCTGACTGGCTTTGATTTTTTAATAAACTCAAGCTTTCTATGTATTGTTGACTTTTTTATACCATTAAGGGTGTCTAAACTGTAGAATTTAAACAAATAAAAAGGTGTATAATGCATTGCGTACATACAATATAAGCAGAGAGCAACTGTATATGACCAAAAATAATTGAACAAAATTGCGTACCTATACGTTGTTTTCACGGTATTAAAGAACTTGATTCTTTTAAGCGGCTTTGCCAATGATGATACTATAGAAAACATCTATACGATACGTTTACGTGCAGGCGTTAGCAAAGAATAAGACCCAGCCACACTCAAAAAAACATATTTGTGTATAAATAAAATCTAAGATTTTAAAAAAAAAATTAGGAAAAAGTTGTAAAGAAAAGGGAAAAAGTAAACGCTTACATTTGACAGAATAGCAGTTGAAGCATTTTTTTTTTGTATAAGTAAATGACTTTTGGATTTTATTTATGATTTTTACTATAAAAGTAATCCCATTTATAATTTTTGGTAATTACATACACGGTTTTTTGTTTCCAGTAGTTATACGTGAATTTTGATATTAACCCATCTTTGCAATACATATTTAAACGTTAAGTACATTGCGTAAACACCTGTTTGTTTTTGTAGAAAACCGGTTAAAATTTTTCTTGTCTTTTATTTAGTTTTTACGTAAATTTACGTTATTACCTTACCCCCATGAATAATAAAGACAAAGAAAAACGAGCTTATTACAGTAGAAGTAAACGTTAGCATGGCATTGCAACCTTAGAGGCAAAGTTTGGTATCTAAGAAAAGCATAGAGCCGGCCGCGCGAATAAGATATACAGATAAAGCAACAAGAAAAAGCTCCTGTTATGACTGATATTACGTTAAGCATGTAATAGTTTAACAAATGTCCATAGGAACAAAAAAAAGAGGAATTTTACGCGAACAATAGATATTTTGAAATTTGCGAAGCAGCTCTTATGGCATTTTAAAGATGATGGTGTTACTAATTTTATATAAAAACAAATGAATACTAAAATAATACTAGAAAGGAATGAAAAACAAAAACAGAAACAGCAATATGTTTGTAAGCAAAGAAGAATTTTTGATATTCTTTGGGTCTCTATTATTACTTTAATTTTGTAATACATGTCAATATCGACATTTTTGGCATAAAGATAGTAGTCTTTACAATAAATTCCTGTCTTGTAAATTTGTACTTGAAAGATGTATGTTCTTGTGGCAAATTATCTTTCCTTTATAAAAAGACAAAAAGATATATATACATAAAGAAGCGAAAATATATATGTAAATTAACAGAATTATGTACAAGTTTTTTGTATCCGCGTAAAAATGTAATGCTGGATAAGACTTTTATGCCCTTTGCGGCAGTGGTGTACCGAGGGTACATGGGAAGGGGCTGGAAAAAAAGTCGCGCCTGAATTTGAGGGGGAAAGTCTTTTTTGTGCAGGGATTTTTGCGAAGAAAAATTCAGAAATTCAGAAATTCAGAAATTAAAATTTAAAATCTTTGCAAAAAAAACAAAGATTTTTCACGTCATAAATCGTGTTTTATCCCTTATTTTTTTATAAAACACTGACTAGCCCTGGGCTGAAAAACTCCTGGGCACGCCACTGCTTTAAAAAACGAGTTTAGAACAGAGTGTACGTACCGAATATGCCAACTAAATTTGGCATTAAGAAATACTCGATCTGTGACTCGACCGTAGATATTTACTTGATTTAAACCTTGTTCGAGTGAGAGAAACCTTTTAAATACAGTACTTAATATACTGAAAAATAAATAGATAAATACCAATATAACACACACAAGCGACTATTACAACTCAATGAATCTTACAACAAAGCCTATATAAAACAAAACATACATACAAATGAATCGATAAAAAAGTGGTATAAATGAGTATTTTAACTGTTTACGGTATAAATGTACTTTCAATATAAAAATATGTGATAATAATTTTGTTTACGTTCGATTTATGACTAAAAAGCGCGTATGATTCAGGTATACTGTGTATGTAAATGAGTCAGGCACAAAAGATGTTGGAATTTAAAAGACATTCCACAACAGGAAAAAAAAATGCAACGTTGACTATAACGACTATTTTAAAAGCAATAAAAAAATACTATCTAATACTCAATGGCTACGACAAATGTAATCATTAACCTTGTATATATTAATCACACACGAAAATTTATTAAATGGGGTCTCAAAACGACCATGTTTTTGCTTGAAATTTTAAACCTTATTTATTTTTTATGGTCAAACTTAATAAAAAGCTAGCCGAAATGGCTATTGTGTTGCATTACCAGTATTTTTACAAAATTTACACCAAAAAAGATTGGACCACATTTTTACGATATTTCTAAGAAAATCGGACGATGTGAAAAATGCCGTAATAACTCCCACTGAAACGCAAACAAATTTCATAATTTTTTTATATTAATCTACCCTCTTTTTTGCAAAAATAATTGTATATTTACTCTCCCTTTTCTTTAAATTTGACGTAAAAATGCGTTCCATTGCCCAAAAAAAGACATAACAGAAGCGCAGAATTGTTTCTAGAAACATCTGCGGTTTACATCAGCATGTGTTATACGCCAAAGAAATCCAAAACCGCCTCTGATAATGGTTCATTATCTTCTGCGAAATTAAAAGTGAAAAAGGTATATAAATAATAGAAAAATACGATTGCTGCTACTGAAGTTGCAAAAAACACTTTGTTTCCTTATATTATTGAACTGAATGATTTCCCAAAAGAAAGAAAGATAATTGAATGATTTACGCATGATGAAGAAAAAAGAAAAAATAATAAGACGTTTGGTAATTTCTAGAAACTTACATGTTCTGTCTACAACCCGATGTATTAGATTTATATGTTTAATAAATGTAATAAGAAGATTAAAAAGAGAAAAAACAGAATACAGAAACAGCCAACAGCTTTATATCACAAAATGTACTGTTTTTGTTCTAGGTGTATTGATTTATTTATGGTTAAATATGCCTAGAAGTACAAACAGTATGAATACAAACCGTCTAAACTACAATTGATTTTTGCATCCAAGATTTCCCTCCGCAGATTTACTTTCATATATTCTTAATTTTACTTTTTTTAGTGCAGATGATAAGATAAATGGATACATTGTGTATAGATCAAAAATCCGTACCAGACTTACGACAAAATTTAAGGATTCCTTTTATCCTGGGAAAAATATGTCTCTTGACGAAACCATGTGCATGTTAAAGACACGTATTTACATCGGGTGTTTAATAAATGCAAGCCGATTATTTTTGGCAGTATATATATATATTCATTATGTGATAGCGAGACGGTTTTCTTTTTGGATTCAATTGTTTGCGGAAAAAAAGCCACATTGAAGGAGACTGTGCTAGACATGATATCTTGTTACGCGGATGAACATCATATTGTCCGCATGAAAGACTACTATAAACCTGTAGTTCTCTCAACAATTTTGCTAAAAATGAAAATACACACAGATGGAACTTTACGTAAACCGGGAGGAATTCCTACAGAGATTCTTAACATAACACATTATAAAAGACATATAAAGTATAGTCATATGATTCATTAAAATATATTTTATAAATTTCAATGATAACAAACAAGTTCCCTGCCTTTAAACTGTGTATTTTAATGAGTTTAGCTAAAAAACTGCAAAGTTGTAGTCAAAAAACGCCACTACGGGTAAAAAAGAATTTACCATTGTATAGAAAGAATTTTCGTAAGCTAAAGAAGAATATAATGCTCATATAAACGGGGTTGGAAAATTCAACCAGTAACTACGTTATATTAAATTTGTTAGAAAATCAAATAAGTCGAATCGCAAGTTTTTTCTGTTTAAACTAGAAATCTTGCTTCATAACAGTTTGTTTTTATGGATAGGCGTCGATGGACTCAAGATAGGAATGACTTCTTGGAAGATTTTTCACTTTATCTGTTGTTTTTTGTTCCGTCAGAAGCCATAAACCATTTATGTGCTTTTTTTAAAACGCGAAAGGCGTTTAGAGTGTAGTGCGTATCAGATAAGAAGACCGACTAATCATATGTGCTTTGGATGTAGCAAGTTTTTGCATTTAGGTGAATTTGATCTATGGTATCATCTAATGAATGTAGAAGAATAAATAAAGAATCGTAAAAATTAATTTTCTCTAAGAAAATCTCATTATAAAAATTATATTTCTTTATGTCATAAAAGAATTAGATTTTTTAAAAATATCAATTTCGGCTTCCATGTATACCGTTTCGCTTATAAATTATATTTGGAGATAATTATATAATTTTATCTCTAGGTAGGGATATTGTTTTATTTGTTGCATTTAGTATTGTGGAAATTATACATTTTTCTATATTGCAAAACTCTATTATCTATGATAAGGTTATGTAGTCTCTTAATCCTTTAATCAACTTTCATATACTACTTCAAAAATATGTATATCTATATTTTAACCCAAATTATATTTTCTTGATGCAACAGATACCTACATGCTTTTAACAAAAATATATTTCGGAGAAAGCTAAAGGCTTCAAGAATAAATTCAAATGTACTTATAATTTTCCGATGTCGTTGTTCAGCGCAATTTCATTTTTTTAGAAACTCCGTTGTTCTTCTAAGCACTATATATTGTTTATAACATATCCATATCAACAACGCCAATATTCATTTAATTTTGGTTCTTTTATGTCCTATTAATTGTTATGTATAATTTTGATAAAAATAATATTTCGCTTTGTTCCAACGTAAATATGCGTTTGAACTTTTTATGGGTCATATTTGTTTGACGTAACCTCGCGTCCCAACTTCATTTGGGGGTATAAAATTAATGACGTAAAAATACGTCATTATTTCAGCGGGAGATAACAATAAAAAAAAAGACAACACATAACTGTGTTAAGTGCACTAAATTCTACATTTAGGTAGGTGTTTTGCACAATATCATCCTCTAAGAGAAACTAAAGAATAAAAAATAATTTAAAAATTATACAAGACATATTATATATGCTTTCAATTTTCATATAAAACCTTTTTGTGTTATTTTGTATTCTTTTGTCGCATTGCGTAAATTTACGTCATAACTATGTAAGGGGGTAATAAATCCATGACGCATTTTTACGTCAAAACTAAGTAAAGGGGCAAAAACAATGACTTTAAATACGTCTTTATTGTACGTGGATGTCAACAAATATAAACGACTAAATTCTGTTACATATACTGGGGTGTGTCAAATTTAAGACCATGGGGGAAAACTTATAAATAGGCTTATTGTTAATAATATAAAATAAAGGCGTAAATAGAATTTTATAGCAAATAAACGTAAAAAGAAAATTTTGATTGATTTTTTTTTAATATGGTTCATTAATTTTTTTGATTCGTTTTTTGTTTTTATTCTATGAAGAAAGTGTATATAAATTTTTAAAAATTACTATAGAATGTAGAGTACCTAGAATAAGTATACCTCTAAAACAGTATAAACTGAACATCACATTTTTTTATTGCTCTACGTGCACATTTACTGTTAACACATTCTTAATAAATTTAAATTAGTCAACTATAATATTACAAGAACACAGCTCTTCAGAATTCTTATTTTTAATTTTGTTGTTCAGCTCAATTTATACTAAAATACATTTACATATTTTTTTTGCGCGTTGATAAGCCTCCTTTTAAAAAAACAAACTTTGTGGTCGTTTTTAATTAATATTTAAAAAACTCCACAGGTACTACTTTTTCGGTACCCTTACAGGCGTTTAAGTACCCTGCATTTTCAAAAAAGCAATTAGGCAAAGATATTTAAAAGAAACATTCCGTTTATTAATTTAACAAAACAAAATAGACATAACAAAGCAAAAGAAACAGGAGTTAAGCATGAAAAGTCAACATATATTTTTTCATAGGCTGATATTAACATATTCAATGCGAATAGGTATTACTGAGCCGCTAATAAACCATTCATAATCTAACATTTTGCAGTCAAACCTTGGGGGTGCTATCCCGGTATTTTCGTCTACCTTGTTATTTATCCTAGGGTCCTGGCAACAAATCATTGGTTGTTTTTCTTCTTCGAGTGATATAAGATTTTATGCGTGACCCCACATACACTCGTACCGCTGAGTGTACATCTTTGTAATTGATTCCACACAGTTTTTTGCGTATAAAAAAACACTTTTCGCTCAACCCGTGCGCTTAATAGCCCTTTGCCCACATTAAAGACTTTAAATCAAAGTATTCTTTTTTTTTTTGTTTTTTACGCCATGGAGTGTTACCAGGCATTCTTTCTACTATATACATAGCATGTCATTGGTCCGGCCACAACCAGATTTGTATACCCAAGACTCAGTTACCCTTCTTTTATTATTCTGCCGGTTTTTATCTATTATATATCAGTCTCAGGCTAAATGTTCATTTTAATGTAATCGCCCCTTTTTATTTTTCCGTTTGTCACGGCATGAAATCTCATCAACTTCCACCACACAATCGAAACCTCATATTTTATTACCTTAAAGCCTTTTCATTGCCTTCACCGGCTGTAAAAATGAGCAAGGATCTACCACAGTATTTTGAGATATAATGCTAGTATTATTTGCTATTTCTTCGTGTGTCTTTATTGCAAAATAGACAAATATAAGTTTTAAAAGCTGTTTAAATGAACCTTACACTTTCTTATCTATTGCCTTTGTAAAAAAAAAATATACTGGCAAAAAACGTATATGTGCAACTTATGCACAAAAAATAAAACCACTTAAGTCAAATTCCTGTGCTCTTTAATTTCATCTCGTGTTTTTATACACATGGCAAACATGTACGGGCAAGGAGGTTGCTAAATGCCTCATGCTTATGCATATAATGGATGATTCTGTGAGGGGTTGAGATCAGGGCTGCGGAGTCTTTTTTTTTGCGACTTTGACTCCAAGGCACTTTTTGTTGCAAAAAAAATAGGTCCAGAGTCCGACTCCGACTCCGACGTTGACTCCGAAACTGACTTCGACTTCGACTCCGTATATGAAAAAATTTGTTTATTGATGCTAAAATACTGTGCCATGCTAAGCACTTAATTTGTTCACAAAAAAAAATAATGTGATGTCTTTATAACTATTAAAAATAAAAAAACCCCCGCTGAATCCAAAAAAGAAAACATGTTACTTTTTTCTATTATTTTTGGGTATAATAAACATAAGTTAATACCCAAATCAGCTATTTAATTCTACACTAAACATATATAACGATACCTTGATACCTTTATGACATTTAATAAATAGAAAAACAATTTTTTGCCGGAGTCTAAATTTTTGGAGTCGAATGTCTAATTTCAACGACTCCGACTGGAAAAAATTCATTATCTTCCTCAAAAGGAAAATGACTCCGACTTCACACTCCGACAAGCGACTACGCACCCTTGGTTGAGATGTATCTGAAAAATATTTCTGGATCCATTTCCAGGTTTCAGTGTCGTTTTTATAATACTTTCTATCTAATAGTCAATAAATTTGTTGGGGCCACGCAAACGCCTATAAGGGGCCCTATGTATATAAGTACGGTTCTTGTGTTCAAATCATCTCTTTGAGTACCAACATATGTTGGTTTGTCACTGTCTTCGCATTTTTTTATCTTGCAATGATATCGACTTTATGACCGTTAGCTATTTAAATAAAAAATACAAACCATTCTTGTGTACTTGACTCTCTTAGGACATATTCCTGTACTTGCATCCTTTTTCGCTGCTTATAGAATCTTTTTTTTGGTTACATTTAGACTTAATGTCCAATATAAAATCCAATAATTATTAATTAACGGGAAAAATATATGTGCGATTTTTTTGGCTAAAAAAATGCAGGTTGCTTTTTTTTGATAAAATAAAAGGAGGAATAAAGTAATAACTGGGATACTTGAGAAGAGAATAAAAAAAGTTACTCTTAATAAAACAAAAATACGTATTTTTATCAAGTAGACATAAATATGTTTTTCATTTTTGCATGAAATTACAGAAATGCATTTCAAAGCGCTTTTACGGGTCTTTGCAAAGGTTAAGTTCCATATAAAAATATTTAACATATTTATATAGAAAAAATTTTTAAGTAGATATCAGTGGCGTAGCCAAATTTTTTTGTTTTTGTTGTTTAAAGCAAAAATATACGAAAATAGCTATCTGACAAAACTCTTTTTTAACAAGAAAATACAACAATTTTTTAAAATTTTCCTTTTTTTAATTTTTTGCTATAATTTTGTTCTTAATTAAAGTCCTCCTGTAGCAAAAAAGTTCCCCATTAAAAAGTGTCCAGCCGGACACTATTTGACGTCAAAAAGTGTTCGGTCAGACAGAATCTGACTGTCGAAACGTATCCGGCCGGCCACTATTTGACAGTCAAATAGTGTCCTTATTTTCGAATAGTGTCCCGACGATATATTTGGCATGACACTTATGTCATTTTGTTTTTTTATATTTCAGACAGATAAAAATTTCTAGTTATATTAGAAGAAACGATCGAGTTTCATTTTTACTTTCTAAACCAAAACAATCATATTTGCATTTTAAAAAATTGATATTGCCAATAAAAAAATGGAAAAATTGAGAAAGTAAAAAATTACTGCAAAATGAATGGTTATTTTATTATCAATCCATAAATATACCAAATCTTTAACCTTCAGTACGCAGACTTGCAAAATGTAAATAAAAAACAAAAGTTCAAATGAAATCTTGTTTACAACATTTTTATGCGGAGCAGCAAGAATTAAGAGCTTACACTTTTTATATAGCATAAAAAATTTAATTTTCATATTTAAAAATTTATACGAATCGGGAAAACATTACAATCCATATCAAAGCAGCCACACCATGAACATATGAATTACAGATACTTAGTTTAACTTCAAATTCAAGTTATACGTACAAAAAGTTTTGCAACCTTGATTTTTTAAAACTTTTTAAAAATGATAATATCGTATTTTATAAGCGTATGCGTGGTGATCCCAAGTTCCTAAATTTTTGGTTACATTTTTTTACATAGGTTCCAAAAAAAAAAAACCTACATTTGTTTGGAGTCTGGGACTTTGAAGTACTAGACTTATAATAGTCATTTGCAAAAAAACGAAAACTTCTTTTATGTTTGTAGGAGAAATATCAAATAAATTTTTTGCTTTTGTTAGCAATTCCCTTAGTTTATTTTTTAAATTTTTGTAAAGTTGTTTAATTTACACTTAAAAAAGTGTGTTACCACAACATGTATTTATCATTTTTTTTTAAGTCTAAACACATAAAGGTAAAAATTTTATTCCATTTGTTTATTGATACTTAAAAACTATTCATCTTTTTAACCTGAGTGTTTTTATAGACTTTTCTATTTTTTTCTTAGCAAGATCAAATTTTTAAAATGCAAATTAAATTTTTTTATTATAAAAATTGAACTGAATGTTTCTGCTACTATATATAAAACGATAATTCTGTCTCATTTTATAACTACCATAATGACATACTTGTCGAACCCAATATTTAACGGGAACACTATTCGACAAGGGGACAATATTTCGCTGTCAAATGGTGTCCGGCCGGAATTCTTTCGACAGTCAGATTCTGTCCTCCGGACACTTTATTGACGTCAAATAGTGCCCAAGCCAGAATTTTTCCTTAGATGACACTTTTTGACGCGACAATTCCTCTTAAATTCGGGCCTGTAATTTTTAGCAAATAAAAGTGTAACACGGGATAAAAATCTGCGTTAATCCGATCTTGAGCTAGTACTGCTACGATTTACTAAATCGAAATGCTGGGGTATAACCCAACCCGAACTCGAACCCGAAAATTTGAGTCGGGGAATCGACCCGACCCGGAACCCGTTTACTTTTAATTCGATCCGGAAAAATATTATACAAAAAACTTAAAGTGTTTCAAAATTATAAAATGTTTTTGGTTTATGTTGCTTTGACGTAATAGAATGAAAAAAAAACAATAAATGGATAAATAGTTCAAAATTGTTACAGCTTTGTCATCGCATTTTTTTTCGAACCTTGATTTTGTAGTATTTTAACTAAAAATAACAAAAAATAAGATTTTTGGAATGAAAGCTTCGTTTTTATTTATCTTCGCTTTTTTTTTATTTATCTTTATATTACAACATAAAGTTTTCATATCTTTGCAATTTTCCATGTATGTATAGATTTTCATACCAGAGGAACCAGATCAACAAGGAAGAACTAAAATTGTGAAATTTTTTAAGCGGGGGAAGAAGTCAAGTACCCAGAGGTTCGTGCTTCTTTCTTATTTTACATCTACTGATAAATATTTGGCAGATAAATACATTAATATTTTTTGGATTTGGTATTATGCGTGTTTCGTGATCAGTTTGTTCCATGAGTAAAGACCAAATATAAATATGCTTTTTTTTTTTCTTTTTGTGATATAACACTGTGTATTGTATATGAAAAATTCTCGTGGTTTCATATAATATAGTTTTTGCTAATCATTACAAAGTTATTCGCTAGCATTATCTATTTCTCTATATATTTTTAACATCTAAAATAGCCCATTTGCTAAAAACTTAATATGAAAAAATATGATCATACAAATGCAAAACGCTTCTTAATCATGGTTTTGTGGTGCGTATAAATAGGTAATATAGCAATTTGCAGCTTCAAACTGTATAACATATAGTATTTTCCTTTAGAAACAAAAGGATAAAAAACTAAAGTAGCAAAAAAAATCAAAGTATAGTTATTTCAAATAGAAAGACTCTTGAATATTGTATAGATTAAACTCTAGTCTACAACAAAATACGCTTTATGTAATAAGAGTTAAAGCGTCCATGTTGTAGAAAATACTATTCAAGTTTTATACTATTTAATATTATTAAAATGAAATATGGGAATATTATGTTTTGTAGTTTAAAAACGTATTTCTTTGTTTTATAGCCTTTTTGCATGCATAAAGTTAAACAAAAATTAGCGATAAAATACTGTAATACTTAATTTAAAAGCCAAATATTCTCTAAAAGTGTAAATTCTTTTTTTATTTTGATTCATGTATGCGATCGGATAATATATTAATTTACAATGAAATTACTATGTCGTCTTATTTTAACCGTTGTTATTTTTTTAAATGATTTATTCTACTTTTACTTTTGCGAAGACATACCCGGGTATTCTAAAATTCTATAAATATGATCCAGGAAAAAAACACATACCCTGGGACAACAAAGAACAAGACTTAAGATTTTGTTATATACGTATTAAATACCGCAAAAGCCTTCTATGCAAAAGGAGAGAAAAACTTAATACATTTAAATATAATTTCTGTGTGTATAATATTTCTTTAATTCAGCAATATACAATTTTTCATATTTTCAGAATAAAAGGATAAACAATTTCAAGCTATTATAGCCAAGTATACAAAAATTTTAACTTGTGTAAGTTTTACAGAAAAAGTAAATAGACATTTATTCGTACATACTCGCAGGAAAGAAAATGTATTTTGTCGTTGCCTCTGTTTTTAAAATACATTATTCTATAGAAGTAGGTAAACTTTAACCAAAAATAAAAACAAAGAAAAAAACAGTTTGCACTAGAAAAATATACAACTGTCACGTTTACATGCATTTGTTCAATTTAAAATCACTTTAAAAGTATTTTAAAAATCTATTTTTCTTGATAAATATGTATATATAAAAAAAAACAAAAAGACTTAACAGAACGACTATGACACAGCTGTATTTTTTTTTTTTTGTAGGTTTTTTTTTATTAGACTAGATTTTTGTTAATATAAATATACCTTACTAAAGTAATAACCCCAATGCAGTTAAATATAGCAAAATAGTAAAATAACAAAAAAAACTAACGAAGTCAAAAAAACTGGATGACTGTATATAAAAAAAAGTAAGCGTTTATAAATCGCGAATCTTGACAATTTCAGGCGACTTTCGTCTTTATACTAAATCAGCACATATGTTTGAAACGTATTTTGCAAAGCTCGATAAACTTATGATAAGACCAAAAATATGTAAATCTTATTTATATTTTAAAATACAAGTAGAATAAATAAAATGAAGTACATGTATGCAAATACGCGTTAGTTATGTGTAACTTTTGCTTATTTAGCCCAGGACCACAATGTTTTGTAAAGAAAGCTAACTATGTATGATAAAATACATAGTCTTTTTTCTTAAATGTAAGAACGTAGCTGTATCAATGAAGAAATTCTCTAAATTCGTAGATACTGCATACATATTTTACATTGTAATTTTAACCAAACCAGTCGCAACCTTGTATAAAATAATATGATGACATAAGCATGTAGGCCATGTCAATAGAAAGTAGACAATATTTGCGATGTGGAATATTCAGAATTTTATTTTGAAGGAAAGGGTGTAGTCAAAAAGCATATATTGGTATTCCGAAATAACCGTTAGATATAAAAGATTGAATTATATTTTTTGACCCCACGCTTTTACCAGGCGTAAGGGTGTACGTGCAATGGTAAATATAAATAGAATAATAATGCGATTGCTGGTATAGTTACATGCAAAAATCGCTTTTTTTGACTCCTTAAAAGGCAAATTAGATAATCAAAACAAACATTTTATCAAAAAAAAAGTCGACATAATGAAAACTGCATATAATGCTAAAAGAAGCTTGTAAAGTATTTTAGTCATGTGAAAACAATTTTTTTTTTTAAAATAACAATACAGCGTACAAAAATTGTCATGTGAAAAGAACAAAGATTTTGCCTTTTTTTTTTTTTTATCTTTTAAGAAATATTTGTGGATAAACCTTCATTAAGCAAAAAAGCCTATTTTTTACAGCTGTTATTTTACATAATACAATAAAATTCTTGACATTGAACGCAAACTTGCTAGTTATATATATGTCAAGCTACTTTTGCTGTAATTTATACAATAAATATATATTTTTTTTTGCAAAATTAACATAAAAAAACTTAACAATTGTATGTTCAAAATAATTTTTATATGCCAATTTACTTACAGATACAGGCTTTAAAAGTGCAGAAACGTATCTAACTGTAAAATACAGTTTTAACAAGGCAATATTTTACCATTTTGTTTTAATAAGAACTTTTTATAATTTTCAAGTTTTTTTTTTAATTTTCAAGTACTTTTTATAAAACGGAATTTCTGCCAGCTTTATGGTATGCAAAAATGCTTTTTGTAAGTAAAAAAGTCCTTATATGAGCCGACAAAATTTTAAATGGTATGCTAACGAGAGGTACCTGCTATTACTAGTGATGGAATAACAGGGGCGCTAGGACAGGATGACTCTGTGCTTTTCTTTGGTATCCTAGAAAAGGCCCTCGATTCATGTAAACTAGTTTAACACGCATCTGTTTCTATCAATGCCCCGCTTAATTTTTTTTAGCAATGTACCACTGGTTATAACCCCTTCTTACACTTCTGTCGTATACAAAATTTAGTTGTAACCTTTTGTTATCTATTCCTTAGAAAAACAGTACACTGCGTACACTAGAAGTTTTGACTATATGTTTTCATTGTTAAAACAAAAAATATGTCACAAATAGATTTTTTTTTAACAATTTGTATTGATAAGTAGTTTAATTACACTAACACGCATTTCTCAAATCGATACAAGATCTCATGTACCATTCATTGTAGCCCTTAGATAAATAGGGACCACAATCGCAAAAAACTTTGAATCGTAAGTAATTAAATACCACGGGATTCAATTTTCAATGTTTTATTGTGTAAATACACCCATTAAAATATGCATTTTTTGTTTTAGAATTTGTTAAGGATACATGCCGAAAAAGTAAATTAGGATAAATATGACATACACCAATAATAAATTTTGCAAAGATTATATTGCAAGCGAAAATGCCATAAAATAAAATGAAACTATTAAAAGTCTGCAATACATAGGTGATATATTTTGCTGTATATTATACAAAAATATGTAAAGTTTATAATATTTGTAAAGATACGTTTTTATCAAATAATCTATAGGTTTACGTTTAAGTGGCTTCCTTTTTTGTTTTTAACTTTTTAGAATAATGATATGGAAACATTTTTTTAATTAAAAAATATGCGAGTGTAACCGACCCGACCCGGAAACCCAAAAAAATACTGCCCCAACCCAGGCCGGTCACAGCCAGTTGATATGCATTTAACTCCATAATTTATGCCAAAGTAAGATCCATTACGAATACATATTATACCCTTGGTGTAGCCGGGGAGGAAAGGGATGCCTAGCTCCCCCCGGGTAAAAAACTTCAGCCTATATTTAAGGCAGTAGGGTGTCTTTTTTACGGCATAAAAACATCCATAAGAAACTATTTTATGAAAAGTTTGGGTTGGATGATGGGCTAGCTTTGGCTTGATTATTCCGACGTGGTGGAAAAGACATGTTCAAATAGTAATTATTTATTTAAATTACTTTTGTTTATATACCTTTTAATCTCTAACCCTAATCAATTCTAGATTAGTGTTTCGTGATAGTCTTAATCTAGATTAGATAACAATCTAATCTACAACTTCCATTTTGGGCTAATTGATAAAAAATGTCGGCTCCTGCGGAGGGCTTTGTTTATCGGCTGGAGCCGATAAACATCACTCGACTTGATGCTCCGCATCAAGTCTCAGGCCCCTCCACTTCAGTCTCAGGGGTCGCCCTGTTCCTTCGTTTCGGGTGAAATATGATGCGAAGAATCAACATATATAAAAACTAAATCAAGTTGCAATTATTAAAACCTTTTCTACAGATATGAATTATAGTAAAGGCGGGTTAAAAAGTGCACAATTTAAAAGGGCAGCGGCAGACTAAGAAGGGCAACATAAACAATGCGTCAGGCTTCATGGTAAAAAAGGGTTTTTTGCAGTTTTTTGCTTTCTTAGTCTTACAATAAAAACCTAAATTTTTTTTGAAATAAAAAAAATTGTAAAAATTTCTATACTCTTAATGTTTTACTAGACATTGTTTGTGAACACGTAGATTTTCTTTTTTTTGTCCGCCCGTTCTCCTAAAAAGTCTTTCTTAGGCCGTCCCTGATAAGAGGCAATCTTTAAAGCTGTATAAAAGTAGGGACTAGAAGACTGGCAGAAAAAAATCATGTGTTAAGTCTATATATAAAAAGACTGCAAAAAAAGAAATGAATTGCAGTATTTGCATGTTGAAGACTTATAACTGTGTCTAATGGTAAACTTTGTTTTTTCGCGCAATACCGCATTTTTTAAAAATTAACTCGTCGAGCAACTACCCCCTTGTGTCCTTAATTCATATGTACAATTTCGACCAGTTGTTTATTAGCTTGGATTTGTTAAAAAACTGTAAAATCCCACGTAACAGTTTGTTCTTAGACTAAACTTAAAATAACAAGAACAAAAAAAAAAACTATTATGTGGCCAAAGAGTTTGACAGAAACACTAGGAAGCCGTACATATCTTTATGTTGGTCATATAATATAAAAAATAAACATAAAAAGGCATCCGATTTTTTTTTTAAAAAAAATTAGGGTTGCTAATACTTATGTACCTAAAAATTTTGTTAAGATGTAGCAATTTACAATATATGCATTACCTAGATTTTGTAAAATAAAGCGTGTAAAAAGATTGACTGTATTTTAGGCATAATTGAGTAGAGAATTGTAAACCGCCATTAATACGACAAATAAAACGAAAACAGTGTTTTAAAAAAAAGTATCGTTATTATTGTAAATCAGCGTGTAAAAGCTAACAAGTATTTTATTTTTCTCACATACTTTGTTTTTATTAGGGCTTGGCAAAATCAACTCTATCAACAAAAGGCATCTCGTAAAATACACGTAGATTAAGTATTTGGAATAGGATAACTCAACCTAGGGCATGTTCGGAACAATTACCATGTAAAATTACAAAAAATGCATACCGAAAAAAATGCGTATTGTAAATTTTATAAACGATCATAAAAAATTTGTGCGAAGTTTGCATCGGAGATTTCTGTTTCTATTTATTTTACCCCTGCAAAATATTAGAAAAAAGTATGATTAAAAACATTTCCTATTCCGTTTCGTGATATTGACATCTATACTGCCATTTCGTACAACACAAGATCCCCGTGTTACAGCAGTAGCTAGTATCAGACTATGTTGAATTTATATACTACTGTTTATTTTATAACAACATTCAGCATGTTTAAATCCTGCATTGAGTTCATTTGAAATACGGTTTTTTCAAGAGAGTAATATATGCATGAACAGACTCAATAAAAATTATTTTTATATGTCCATTTATTTTTCAATGTATAATCTCAGCTTTATGGGGAAATTTGGTGAGCCAAGCAGCACTGCATTTAATAATATCACAGGATTTATGTAATTATTTTGCTAAAAACTTTGTAGAATTTTTATTAAAAGACCGGAAGAGTCTAAAATGGCATTTCCTGTGCAGATTTACGTAGTATCCGCAATATATACGGCCTAATTCTTGCTATTAGCGAAACAAATATAATAGTATGTGCCCCTGTGTAGTTTACATATAGTATATTTATCGCAAGGGTTGGCAATCTGCAAATTTTTAAATAGTTGTCGATGATGATTATATAGTTCGTGATTTTTTGTGGCGGGAATCCGAAAAACTGCCACGATGCATACGTGTATTTTTTCTCCCCGTTTAGAGATAATGTTGAAAATAATGTTACCTCACCATTTTTTGTAATCGGGGATGTAGCATGTCCGGGTTCGAATATACTATTTACTCTATATAAAGAAAAATGAATCGGCATCAAGAGATCTGTAATAATAAGCTTTCCGTGCTCAAAATGCACGTGGAGTGTACAATTAGACGTGCAAGAGGTCTCTTGAAGACTTTTAGGACTCCGGGGTGAAATGGGGATAAAGTCACAACGGTAAATTTATTTTATTTTGCAGTCATAGCTAGGGCTAGGAAAAATATGACATCTTATATTTTTGCATATTTTTGTATATTTTTTATTTATTTTCAGATTTTTTGTTGCCATAAAAATAACACAGTATACGAAAAGGGATAAATGTGCCACACTGAAAAAGTCAAAAATGCGTATTTTAAAAATTTAAAATTTAAAAAATATAATAATGAATGCTTTCATCTGACGGCATGATTTCACATAACATAATATCTAAAAGCATTTTTTTTGGAAGTCGTATAAATCACAACAAGCGAAGTAATTCCCTTATAATCATCGGGGCTAGGAAAAATGTATTGCATATTTTGGTCTGTTTTGGCATAAAAATGTACATTTTTGTCATATTTTCCCTTGCCCTCTCAAAAATCATAATATAATTGAGCTCAATAATTTGGATTCAGCAAAAAGATATTTTTGAGAACTATCAAATGACAATACAAGGCTGCCAGATCTTAGGAAAAAAATAAGAATAATTTAAAATATTTCGTTATAATTTTTTTTTATAATTTACTTATAATCAAATCCATTTTTAACGTTTTTATTTACACTTGCATTCATTCCGTTCATTTCTGTTCCATTTTCTCAATTTCTTGTTTATTTACTTTTAACAATAAATCTCTCTTTATCTAATTTCTCTCCGAAATCATTTTCCATTATCATGACCTTTTGACTTTCTTTTGCACATAAAAAAACCGTCAGATTCTGCATGACTGCTTTTAATTATTCCACTTTCATTTGCACCATCTTTTCCTGTATCAAGCAAGGCAACTGGGGATACGACCGCCTTTTTCTGACATGTCTTTAAATGTGGAATTGTATTGCTCTTCGCACACCACCCTAACCACTCTTTAGGCAAAAACATTATTCTTGTAGAATTGGTTCAGTAAATAATAACATTCATTCCTCATTTCAAGACACTATACACTCTCTAAATTTTTTTACTTAGTGCACCCCTTAAGGCTTTAATTTGTTTTGCCTTTTCTTTGACTGCATCAAATTTGCCTTCCCACACAGGATCGTGGCGCAAATTAAAAAAAATTCACATTGGATATTTGTCCATTTTTTCTCCGGGTTAGTCATGATGTAATTAATAGAACAGTAAAAATCAAAAACCATGGAGGTTTTTCAAAATTCAATATGCAAAAAACAAAAATTGCTTATGGATTTTATGTTTCGGGTATTTTAAAATATCAATATTCAAAAAAAAAATCCGTATTTAAAAGTTTATGTTAAAGTTAGGGCAGATATTTGCATCAGCAAAAAGTCGAACATGCCTTTAAAATGCTATTTTATAAAAAAATCCAGCAAGAAAATATGTTGCTAAAGCAACTTTTTCACATTTTTTTCGCATTAAAAACATAAAAAAATAAATGAATTATACGATTTTAATGTTTGTGTATTTTTTATGTACAAAACAGCTTTTTTTTCATTTTATATACAGTCATAAACTTGTTTACTCACGCTAAAAGGTCGAGGTGTGCGTAAAACTTCAAGCATCTTTAATCTAATATTACAGAAAAAAGGATTACGTACAAATAATTGGCAAAAAACGATTTTCAACACGCGATAAGTATTATTGTTTTGTTATAGTTTTTGGCTATATGTCAGAGCTAATGAGTAACAATTATAAAATTTTGCGGACAAATCGTATATCTTACTAGAGCTGTGCAAAAAAACACTGAAATATGCCATATATGGCCATTTAATATATGGCAATATTGGAGCAAAGAATTATATCCAAAGTTGCCAGAATTTTCGGCCACATGGCACCATTTTCGACTTTGAAAACCCCCAGTTGGAACCAAAATTATAACAACGCACTAAAAAATATACTAAAATAACAAGAACAGTATTTAGTAAAAGTATAAGCGCTTTGGCTTTTCAATGTGCATTTTTCCTTGTTTGTTTGCAACAAAATGTTTTTTTTTCGCGGTTTTCTTTTTGCTCTTGCATCAGCTTCCACTGAAATTAGTTTATACTAGGAAAACGGGATACTTAAGGAAAAATGATTTACTTTGAATTTTTTTAATGCAAATTTTCTTGTTACATACTTAACCATACATTCATAATTTCGTATATTTTAATATAAAAATGACAAAGAAATAAAACAGTTTGCCAATGTTTGCAATCAAAAAAACATACACGAATTTCCATAAACTCAAATAAAAAGTTGTATAAATGGGTTAAAAAGCAAAAATTTGCATAACACTGCATTTTTAGTAATAATTTCTGTAAAGAACTAATAAACAGTCAAATTATAAACTATCAGAAATATTTGTTTATTTTTGATTTACTTGGTATAGAAATACAATAATACATGATACGGTTTACGGCCTTTTTTTTACAAAATAAGATTTTTTCAGTGGCTTGAATGAAAAAGTATAACAAAATACGTATTCGCCGCATGGTTTATGGCATTTACATAATTGTCATTACATTTTGAAACTATGTAAGTTTTATTACTTTATATAATATATACAAAAATTTTTTATTTTTTTAAATTTTAAAATTCTACAAAATAAAAAATCAACAGAAACAGAAACAAACATAAACACAAAAAAAAACCTCATTTTGACGCCTCTACAAACACCGGAAATGGAATTTTTTTTTAATAACTAGGGTCTCCATCCCCGGGTACCCGGGTATTTGACAAAAAAAAGCAAGTTTTTTTACCCCGGGTTTTTT
The DNA here is from genome assembly GCA_034694785.1 of Agrenia bidenticulata. Lineage (NCBI taxonomy): Eukaryota > Metazoa > Arthropoda > Collembola > Entomobryomorpha > Isotomidae > Agrenia > Agrenia bidenticulata. The sequence continues at coordinate 8,200 of JAQFYM010001368.1, read as the reverse complement.
GGCGGGTTACCCGGGGTTTTCGGGGATAAAGACAATTTAAAGCGTTTTTTATACAGTTTACTTTTTTTTGTTGTAAAAATTGTATATACTGTATGTATTCTGCAATAAAAAGATGTTTTGCTATAAAATCTCTCATACAATCTTACATATACAAAAAAACTTGTCAAAAAGTGTAATTTTGTACGATAACGGCTATTTGGTCCAGTTATTTTTTTTTTACTTATTATAAAACTTAAAGTTGTTTGTTTAAGTATGAAAAACTTGTTTCTTATGGTTACTTTTTTTTCCAGAATGTTATAAAAACTTTTTCTAACTAAAAGGCTACATGCAATATAAAGAAAAACACACAAATTTTTAATATAGTTTCTGAATTGTGTTTTACGGTTTATGTTGTGTCTTGTATATACATAATTATTTTTTCTATTAGTTTCAATTGTTTTAAATAAGCAAAACTATTGTAGAATAATGTTTACAATTGTTACGTAGCATTTTGTATATATTACATACAAAATCACCTTTTTAAATATTTTTCTGCGACAAAAACACCTGTTAATTTTAGTATATACAAATGTTCAAACTTTAATTTTTAATATCTAAAACAAATTCTGTTTTTCTGTAAAAAAACCTGTAAAGTTTTTAAACTTCATATTAATTATTTTAGATTTATAGGTACAAGATAGTATTTTGTTGCAGTTTTATACTTATCCTGTAATTAAAATATATAATTACAGGTGTATATTGTTAAAAAACAAAAAGTTGTATACTGATGTTATTTACAAACCCCTTACTAGGAGTCATATAGAAAATAATAGCATCCCATTATCATTGTCATATATTTGAATTTTGAATATTTTGCACAAAATAAGGTTTACGCGATCATCTATTTGTACATAAATAGCTGCGTATTTTTGCTGAAAAAGCTTTTTTGGGTATATTTTTTTTGTTACTGCTAAGATCTGTTTACAGAAATTGTTTACACAGTAATAAAAATACAATAGATTAAATTCATATATACAAAAAAAGTATAAACAAACTGTTTTTTGTTTACCTTTTTATAAAAGAAAAGAACTTTACTCAATAGTTTGTGTTCTTATAAAAAATTATAATTTGATATTGTATCCTATTTTACAATTTTGTTGCACTTTTATATTTGATTTGTACAATTTCGTGTTTTGGATATTTTCTTATTTGTTTTAGATGCATGAATAAAACTACATTATAATTTACAACATACTTAGTGACATTTTATATTTAAGTAAAAAATCACAATTCTTTTCGTAAAGTATAAACACAGAAAATAAGGAAAACGCGGAAAAAGAGTGCAAAAAAGCTGTTTTCATATTTAACTTAATAATTAAAACTTTATATGAATATTATCATATCTTGTATGTTTATTTTAAATTTTTCAGAAGCATAAAATGTTTAAAGCAAAAAATTTATACCGCAAAAACCACGCTTAAATTTATTTACACGCAAACGACAATTCATAGGTACTTATTAACTGTTTTTGCTATAGTAATGCAATAAAAACCATCTATATGTTATATGTAGATTAAATTATATTATTATATATGATATAAAAAATGTGATTTAAACATAAATATCAGCTTTTTCTGTCTGTTAGGCAATGTTTATAATTTTTCCAAACATATATTCTATTGGTGTTATATGCTTAATTGCTTTTTGATTGTTTTACAACTGCTTTAAACGGAAAAAAAGATTGAGAAATAAAAAGTTCGATTTTGCGTGCTTAAAAATGATAGTATTTGATGAGGCCTATGGCCTCTTTAGATTACTTACTAAGCACATTCATTATTACAATTGACTATAAACATCATCTAAATAATATATAAGCCTGTTGGCGTAATGGTTTATATCCCATCAGAAAAAGACTTCCATGGGTACAAGTCCCATTGGTGATTTTATTTTATTATCATAACAGAAAGGAGTTTTAGATGGATAGAAGAATATAACAAGATCATATTTATAAAGATAGAATAATATTATAAGTTTCGATAACCGATAACTTTTATAAACGGAATTATTTTTAAATAAATAAGTACCGTTTACCAAAGTTAATTTATTCCTAGGATTTGAGGCCATTCTCGGCTAGCTCCATAAAGGTATGTTTTTATTACAAAAAACCGCTATTAAAACCATAAACCTTTTTAATTCCCCGGGTACATCCCCGGGTACCCGGGTATTCAATTTTTTGCCTTTTTTTATCCCCGGGGAAAACAGTCCCCAGGGAATTGGAGGCCCTACTACTCAGTTAGAAAAAAATGTTTTCTTATGTCATATTTTTTCTGCTTCTTTCTTCTTGTAATTGTGTCATATTTAACTTTCACGATTTCAGAAAAAGGAGAACAAAGAAAAATTTACAAAATAAGCGTAAAATGTTTAAAAAATAAAAATAATATATAAACATGGAAGATATGCAAAGATACCAAGTACATAGTTCTATTTTCTAAAATGGGGTTTAATTATTTTTCAATGGATACAAACATAACGAATTCAAACTTGGAACTTTACTGCACTAAAACTTGTAATAATACTGCTTAATGGCGCCAAAAAACTAAAACAATGTATATTTTTATCTTAACAAAAGACCAAAAGACCAAAATATACAAATAAAGCAAATTCATATTTTTGCTAGACTGATTTATTCTATATTAATTTCTTTGCTAGTTTTTTTTATTTAACTTTTAAAAAGTTGTATTTTGTATTTATTTATGTAAAACAACAATTTAAGATACACGCATTAATACAAAAAATAAAAATATAATCATAATACTTATTTTTGACTGCTTCAGGGTTGCACTTTTATCCTTTTGTCGTTTTCTGTCTCTTTTTAGTTACAAAATTCTGTGATATGTACAAAGAAATTAAATTATGCAAAAATATGCAAAGTCATATTTTTTATAGCCCATATTATAAAATAGAATTTTTTGGGAAAATAAAAAAAATATAATGGATAACCTTGCTAACAAAAGCAACAATAATATTTAATATCATAAATCTATCTCAACAAATACACACATGCTTTTTTTAAGAACTCCATGTTTTTTTAGAAAGTGGAATAAAATATAATTACATTAGCTAAAAGCTGCTTCTACATGGCACATGCTCGTATAAATGCACAAAAAAGCCGCATTAAAAGCAAATGGTGCATAGCCACATCTAACAGAGTAAAAAAATAGTGGTTATATCATAAATACGGAAAACAAGCATAAGACTATAAATATAACAGTTAAAAATGTTCGAACCTTTTTAATTAGTATTTTTAGTTGCTTTTATTACTTTTTTTGTATAATTAACCTAGTTTCGATAGCGCAGCTTTTAACTTCACATTTTTGCTGCGTATTGTTCTTTGTTATTATCGAGTATTGCCGATTATAGCAGTTTTAATAAATTTAACATGTATTTACTATTTTATTCCAAATTAAAAAATTGAAATATTAAAAAACTACAAGTGTGTTTTAGTAAGTGCAGATTAATGAATTAGATACTTATTGTTGCTTTAAAATATGGTCACACTTAAAAATCGTTTAGAAGGTAAACCTATACTATGTCATTTTTATCATTACAAGTTTTGCAGATTAAAACTTCCACAGACAGATTTCGTTATGTTTGTGTCCATTTCATTGAATTTAATACCATTTTGTAACATAGAAATATATGTTTAGTATCTATATCATGTCTTACGCGTTTATTATATTTTATTTTATTCTATTTTATTTTATTTCATTTGTTCTTGTTATTTTTTATACATCATGACTTATATTGTTCGATTTCTTTGTTATCCTGCAACTGAAAATGTGGAAGTTTGATTTGAAAATATTGGAAAAAGGAAAATACAAAAACAAGCTGACATAAGTTAAAATGTCTTTTTACTACTGAGTAGGCAAAAATGTTTGGTTTTAGACGCTGTTGCTGTTTTTGAGATATTTGTATATCTAAACGATTTTATATTTTTGCTCCAATTAGATGTGTGTTTTTATACGGGGAGTGTTTTTTTTATACGACAGGTGGCCTTTTTGGTGCAGACATTTTTATGAAAGAAAATTCGATGTAGAAAAATTTAAAAGCAATTTCTACACAAAATATACGATTAAACTATGCATATATAAACACGGTAAATAGCTCTTTTATGTAAAAAAAAACAGACTACCTTGCCTCCAAAATTCCTGGCACCGCCTCTGTCGTAACCAGGGGAATTCAACAATATATTAAAGGGGTAATTAATAAATTGATAAATTAATAATTGAAATAATTATTAATTGGGCTAATAACAATTATAAAATTTACATATTTACCTTTTTTGGGAAATCAATATTTCTATTGATTTATTATTTTTATCTTAATCTAATATAAAAAATATTAAAATATCCTAATAACATAAGTAATAATTATTTTGTAGTAAATTATATATGTATTTATAGACTGCGATTTCCACGTCATACGATGGATAGCAAAACTTACGTGAAATTTTTTTTGAGCATAATAAAGACGTCAATCACATATGATTGTGTGAAAAAAACTCAATAAGTAAACATTTCTCAGCAAGGTTTTACTTATTTACTATCTCATATTGTATCTGCGCATCCGGAAGAGTTGTTAGAATTACAATCAAACAGTATTAAAGATATTAACAGTACCGTTTTTATAAAACAAAAAAATAGAAACACAAAAACGCAGATTTGGGTGGTTGGAGTAGAAAATATCAATAAAATTACAGTTTTTATTTATGGACAATGATAGAACAAGCAAACATAGTAACTTAAAAACTTCATTTTAGTAATCCAAGTAGTATAACACTTTGACAGTAGAAGAAGTACAGGATAAAATTACAGCATAACTGTCCAACAATTTTGATATAGAGCTTGACGGATGGAGACGAACTCAAAGCACTTAATATCAGTTTTGCATTAGCAAATGATGTCATAAATTCAATTTTATTTTCTAGAATTGCAATGAATTAATTATTGAAAGTAAATTTGAAAAAGATTCAATGCTTGAGTATATAGAAGATGTGTTGCACCGATACAGCAGAAACCATGATAAATGTATTGTTTTATGTATCGATAATTTTTCTGTACACAAATTACTAACCAGAACGACATCAAGACCTTTTATAGGCAGCAATAGCAATCGAAATATCTTGACTTTGAATTTTTACTAAGGACAAAACGAATTTGAAGTTTTTTTCTATAGAATAAACGTATTGATGATAACATATTGAAATCTGAAACTTGCAGAAATGCTGAAAAAAAAACAGCATTGAAACCACAGTGACTGAATGTTACAAGATGACGTTCAAAATATAATATGCTTAAAAAATTACCAAGAAAAAGGCATTATCTTAATCCAGAAGACGTAATAAGCATATCCAATTTATTTCTACACCCAACTTTCGAATTATTAGTAGATAGATTTTTTTAACACTTGCCAACTTCTATTTTGTAACGTATCAGGTACAAAGTACTGATTGTCATATAAAGTATTCTGTAAGTCTTTATACAGAAGTACATAAACAAATGATACTATGGATAAAATTTGGCCAATGATACAGCAATATATCCGACAACCATTTTGAAAACGGAAACATAAAAATCATAAATGGCTGCGAAAGTAAATTATCAATGCATAAGAATTCTACATGAGAAGATATTTAATTTTAAAAGATGCAGTCCATTGACACATGCCATTAATTAAGATAACAGTGTTCTGTCTTTAGAAGAAAAAGTAAAGGTGGATATGGAAAAAACAGAAAATGGAAGTTCAAAATAAAAGCAACTAAAATGACAAATCCCAACCAGTAATATTTGCGAAAATGGGTTACGTGGCGCTGGTAATATTTTAAAAGATAAGAGACTATATTTATCGGATGATTCATCAAAAATTTTTTTTTCTTTAAGTTAAACGAAAGATTATGGGATATCAATACTATTAAGGCAGTATTAATACAAAATATAACAGGAAAAATAAACGCTTCTAAAATATTATATATATATTTATACAAAAAAAAATCAATTAATATACAATACAATATTTAATAACCCTGGTCGTGACCCTGCAAAAATCTGTACCACTGTAAAAAAACAAATCGCGTCCCATCTTTATCGAAAATATTTGTGCATCTGCCTGTCTACTGTGGTTGCAAATTGTTTTATTTTTTCCAGTTTTAAAGAATTTATTAGATAAAATATTGTGTAATTTTTTTTAGCAAAACGTAGCAAGAAAAAATTTTTGAAACAGTCTAGATAATTTTTACGGCGAATTTAGTTAACCACGATTTATAAAATACAAGAATTGCATTTTTTAATAAAATATTTAGTATAAAAGTATTAATTAAAAAAAATCTTAGCCATTATACAGCGTACCATATACAGACGACACTGTGTGTCAAGTTTTTTTATATGGTGACAACGGCTCGGGACACCGTATCAAGCCTTCTTTTTTAAAGGCTTTAATTAATGCCATTCCGCTTAAGGGCCTCACAGCATTTGAGAAACAGCTTTTTATGACTAGTGCTACAATCAGACAGCCTTGTCTACAAAACAAAAAACTTGCCCCTACCTCCGCTTTTGCTGCATTATTGCGCGTTAGGCTACATTTAAGACTGTAATGTGTTTTATTAGACAGGCTGAACAATCCAATAGTTGACACGCTCAACGATATTTGTACATACTAAAATGTAAAAATATATAAGAACCATTTTTCTAAACATTCTCAATTTTTTTTTTTTCAAAAAAATATAATCTAAAAAAAGTCTTTAATTTAAAGGCAGCGTATTTTATAGATAAAACGAAATTGATTCCAGACTTTATTGAATGCCTGTATATCCTCTTTGAACAGCTGCGTCACTTTGTGCAAGGTGTACATTTTTAAAACATATTATTCTGATCCTTAATATTTACTAATTAAAAAAATGCATACGTTTTTACGCTACCAGTGCATAAACATAGGCGTGTGTCTTAATATACCACAGCGCGTGTGACAATTTGGCCAGTCAGCGGGAAGTAACGTCAAAACTAATTTAAATAAAAGAAATCAGGGCATTTTTATATTTTTACCTTTATTGATGAAACGTTTTTAAATAACTTTTTTGCCCGAAAAAAAGTACAAAAAAAAGTAATGAAACTTTTTTTGTGCTAATACTTTCTGTGTAAATGTTTTTTTATAAAACCTTTCTATCTTGAAATTGACACGACCTTAGTGTATTCGTTTAAAGAGTTTTAATGTCGAGGTAATGGGCCTTTTTTTTCAAATACGTACAAATTAAATCCACGCGTAAAAGATGTGTAAGCAGTAACAATTGCAGCAGCGAAAAAACAATCCTACAAAAAGATATTTCTTCATATCAGTGGCGTAGCTATTCGGGGCTAGGGGGCTCAGCCCTCTCTAGAAAAATGCTTTGGAATACAAAGATAGGGTCTTTTGTTGTGATGAGTTTTTTGTAATAAAAAAAATTGACATAAAAAATTTAACATAAATTTTTTCAAAAAAGGATTCCAATATTTTGCGATATAAATCCAGTAGAACCGACTTATTTTGTAGAAAAACAGACTATCCTAGTTACACAAAAAAACACTGGCTACGCCACTTTTATGTTAAAATAAAAACGATAACTCTAGTTTGTATAAATATGACTAGTGTAAATTACACTTGAATATAATCGTTCAATTTTTTTACTGTATACTTTGCATTTAGACGTCCAATTTTTTTGGAAACAAAAATAATTAGTGACAACGCAAAGTAAAATTTTTTTATTTTATTTCCAGGATCATACATCACTTTTAAAACACCGAAGGTATATACATTTTCTTTGATCTAGCTCAAAAAATATTGACGTTCAGCAATACGGATATTATGCGGAAGTTTTATAATATAAAATATGAAAATAAAATGATGGTATCAACTCTAAAAATTAACTTTATAAATTGAAAAACGCCAGAAAAAGAACACAAAAATTCAAAATAGATTAGTTCTTAGCACTGGCGTATTGTAGGGGGTCGGGGGGGGGGTAAAAACCCCCGTAAAAATGTTTGCCCTTATGCAACGGTAAAAAATTTTTAAAACAATTTTTTTGCTGTAAGTCCCAACGTAAAAATATTTTTGCCAATAAAAAAAAATTATATAAGTTTTTTAAACAAAGGAAATATGTCGGAATACTAATTTTTTATACTTTTTGACCCCT
>JAQFYM010001367.1:0-34838 GCA_034694785.1 Agrenia bidenticulata | reverse complement strand
AATATACTTTTTTAGTTTACGGTCAACCCACATATAGCCATTAATTAAACAATTCATCTATTAAAAAACAATCAAATCATCTTGATGTGACAATTATGCAAACGTGTACACAAATATTTCATAAGGTTATGCAAATGCCCCTTTTTTGAACAAAAATTGCAAAGATATTTTTTCAAAGGTTTATTTTTTTTAGACACAACTAATTGTACTGTTTTATGCAATCAGATTTTGTATTGACATTTATTTACTTTTGACATTTGTTTTAAAACAAAAAAAAAATTCTAATCTATGTAAAAAAATATTGTAAAATTCTGAATTTTATCCGGAAAATGCCATTTAAGATTGCAGCAAAATCTTAATTAAAATTTATTAATTTTTTTGTGTGCACAAATTGAGATATTTAAGAATGTATTGATATATAAAAGCCTCCAGTAAAATTTAATTTAACAGTTATTCATACAAAAAAAATGCCTAAATTTCTTTTTACGCAAAAATATAACTTTTAGTTTTTAAATTTTCGCAAGTGATTCTGCTTTATTTAAAACAAAGAATTGCATGAGAATACTTGTATGTATGTACAAAAATGCTTTTTATTATGCAAAAAAACAATTATATAGTCGTAAACTATCTCCTGTTTTATTAGTAGCGTTAAATTTTTTATTAATGTTTTACCGAATATGAATGCTTTTTAAATGCAACCTATTTAGTATTTAAATATACTATGCATACAAATAAACAGTATAAATACATATTATCATATATATACGACATGGTTGCATATGCCACAGAATTGAAAAAAAATACATGACTCCTATATAAAATCTAATCACGCAGAGGTGAAACGTGTCCTTTTTTTAATTAGATAAAATATTTTCCTGTTATTTTTTGTATAAACTTCTCAAACTAATTTTTCATTTATGTGCAATTTATCTGCATTATTTATAATGTATACTGTATTTTTTAGGAAGAAAAATAATTTTGCGCCATTACTGCTTTTATAATTTTTGTTTGCATGCGTAAAAACAAAACTATCTAATTCGTATACCTAGAAAAATAGTGCTTTTCAAATTTACAACATAAAAAAAGTACACCCAAAAAACATCTGATTAAATACATCAAGTATATATATAGCATGTATTTATTGCCTATGACGGTATCACTTCTAGTAACACAATGTTGCATTAAGTTTATTTTTGAGAACTGATTTATGCGACTTTACTTTTAGGAATTCGTAACTTTATAAGAATAAAAAAAAATATTATATAACATTCTAACATGTAGTATCGTGCTAGTACAACTAATAAATTATCCTGCACTGCGTTTTTAAATTTTTGTGTTCTTACTTGACTACAAAATTTTAACTTGCAAAAAAAATTAGAAAGTAATTAGTACTGGACATTTAATTGTTAAAATATCGGTTATTACAGCCCTTTTTAGACAATACACCTTTTTTTACTTTTATTTTGGTTATAAAAATTAAAGGAGCAAAAAAAATTATAAGAACATTATTCGAATGTATAAATCCCTTAAAGTTTTTGAACGTACAACAAGATTATATCTTATATCTGTAAAAACAGCGTTAAAAAAAGTGGTCATATTAACAAGCAATTTTTACAAAAAAAGAATTCTATAATTTAAAAAAAAATATTTACATACTAATTTTAACTTATTGCCGTATTCTCTGCATAAAAAGACTAGAAAACACATGAAGGCTTTTAGGACTTGACCACTATTGCGAGTTACACAAAAGGTATCTTTCTTTCGTATCTGATTATACTTTTAATAACTAGACATACATGTTAGATAGAATGTTGATCAAAAAAATGCACACATAGTAAAAGGTTCTTCTGCTTTTTTACAAGCAAAGACAGTCTAAAAATAATTTTTTAATAGAGATCATAAATTTTAGCCTAATACTTCGTAAACGCGCCATTCACAAGTGAATTAATACACTTAAGTATTTTATGATATACAAATTTTTCTTGTATGCAAAATACGCAATCTTCAAGGTTACAAACCGAACAAAAAACTAGATGTCAGATACATAGTCTCTATTAATTTGATTTAAACTTGTTAATTGCATTCAGACAACCTCAATAAAAATATAAACTAATAAAAATACTTTTTCGTTATACAGAAAGAAATCTTAATTTTATAATTTAAACCAATGGCATAGTAATGCCTGTATTACTTTCATAAAATCAGAAAAACTGCAACACCACAGCAGATTAAAGGCTGGGACGTAGCCAGGAAGTTTTAAACAGGGGTAGTCTGTTTTATAAAAAAACGTTTTGAAATATAGTTTTAAATTGTACGCATGTTAATTGTGTATTTTTGTATAAATTGCGTTTTAATTTTTTTTAATAGAAATTTTTGTTAAAAAAAATCTGCTCAAACAAGAATCCCGAAATTTTAGGCGCAACAAATTTGTACAAGAGTGTGGTTGTGTGTCCTTTGTCCCACCCCCTTAGCCACGCTTCTTATGTCAGGTGCTAGTAACTAACAGTTTTAAAAGATACATGCAATATTGTTTGGTTTTTTTTTCGTCTATCTATACTTGCAAAGTACTGATAGCTAAAAAAATATGAAAACTATATCTTATTGTGCAAAATATATTTTATATATGAAAAGCTGCCGTTAAAAATAAACATTTTGATAATACCGTATATCTGAAGAACAACAACCGAAAGTAAATGCGTTCGTTATAACTTCAAAAATGTCAATATAAGTACATATGATGATTAACATAAAAATCGCAGCAAACTGTCCATGTAATAATTTTTATTATATAAAAATAAATATAAAAAACAGCAAGTGTAGTACTACTATTTTACTATGAGTTTAGCACATATTATTTATTGATCCAAATCGTATTCTCTAAAACCATTAAGCTGTATTTTTTCCGGTGTCGGTCATTAAGAGATAATTTGTAAGTAAAGAAAAGACATATATACTCTAGTGCGTACATAAGTAGCAAAATTATATATTTTTTTGTACAATTGTTCGTAGTTTTGTATGCACTTAGCGTGTTGTAAGCGTATAAAAAAACACGAAAATGTATCCAGAGAAAAGCCGGTATAGAAATTTTCCCTATAATTGCAAAAACCGATACTTGTTGGGGCAGCGACCCCTAGTTACCAAATGAAATGGATATAGACAAAAAACTCGGCATCTAGTAAAAAGGATTTGTTTTTACAAAAAAAAATTTGTACGTTTTTTGTTTAATTAAAATACATTATGTTATTTTTTTGATCTAAAAAGTTCGTTATACAAAGCTTTCCTAAAAAAACCACTTTATTTATAGGGGCGTAAACTATTTCTTCTTTTGTTCTTTTTAATTTTTGCAATCACTTAAAAAACTTATAAAAACCACGAACGAAGAATATAAATTTTTATGCAAAACAAATTGTAAATAACTTCATATTTTACTTATAAAAAAGTAATCTTTATTCAGTTGGGTATTTTGTGTTAGCATAATTATAGCCCGGTGTAGAAAAATTCTTTTTTTTGTGAATTGGGTCTTTCTTTGTTTTAGTGCAATTTTTTTTATTGGGAAATGTTAGATTTTTCTAAAAAAAATAAGTTTATTTTGCATTATAAAAAAACGCTAGTTGAACAAGTTGTGTTAGATTTTGCATTCACAACAAAGTTTCTTTGTGGAATATATATTTTCCAAAATTGAATACAGGAAATTACCTACCAATGCAAAATATGATATATCCGTGAAAATAAATTAATTGTGCTTAAGAATGCTGGTATAGTTTTATAGTTTTTTTAGATTGACTGTTAAATGCATATTGCGAAAAAAAATTTCTAAGCATAAAATTGACTTGGAAATTTTAAAATACTGTAGAGGGTATAATTAAAATGGTAACGTTTCAATAGAACAAGAAAAAGCCTTGGGCAAAAATTTTGATAATAAGTAAGTGTATCGACTGGTTAAAAATTTACTTAGCACAAAAGTCCCTGTTATGTATGCAGTTAGAGAACTAAAATTCTAAAGACTAATATATCGAAAACATACAAAAAAAAGGTCTTCAAAACTTTGACAAAAAAGCTCGTATAAAAAAACATAATACTGAATATTTGCAAAAAAATAAACACCACAAAAAAATAGATTTTAAAAAAGCATAATAACTAGAAAATACAATTATATTTAAGTATCACTAATACTACAATTTTTTTAACGAATAATCATGCTCCAACGATAATTAAAATGCATGTAAGCAACAAAAAGTATGCAATTATATGTACAAATAGACCTTTAGACTCGTTTTAACAGTACATTTTGTTTTACAAAAGCGTGTTTTCATAACAGTAATACTTTAAAACAAAAAATTCATACTTATAATGCTAGTAATGTATTAACGTACGATTTTTTATTCTTATAATACGAACTCATGCAAATTTGTTGCAAACAGGCAATTATGATAGACATCTATTGCACAAAAATTTTTTTGCAAACGCGACATTCTGTCTCAAAATATAGTAACAGGTATACTTGGAAATATACATCGTGCTTTTTTGCAATAATTTACACCCTGTACATCTAGTTAGTGTTCTGCATTCTATCAGCAGCAGGGTTAAAGTCAAAAACAAATTTTGTGTACAGGTTTTATATCAAAAAAACATAAAGGGCGATTTTGGTTACATAAAAAGTATTTTTTGGGTTTTTGTGTGCTTAAGTACAAAAATTACATTTTTAATTATATGACAAAAAAAAGTTGTTTAAAACATGTATTCCTGAAAATATTAATATGTTTTTGCATTCAAGTTATTTTTTGTACAGAGAAAAAAAAGTCAGTTTGAACAGATTTTGTTTCCTTTCTAATCTCTCATACATAATTATATCGTATTTTCAATGACTGACACTAGAAATATAGACAATAATAGACACATAAAAAGGTTATACAGAAACTCTAAAAATTATTATGCGTTATAGCGTAGTTTAATAATAAAAAGATCTAATGTAAAAAAGATACATAATACAAAAAGCCAAAAATTTATATGAGTCATTATGAGGCAAAAAATGTTTATACAATCTTTTAACTTTTTTAATCATATTTAGAAATTGCTTGAAATTAAGCTTTAGAACTCCCGTATCATAAATAAAAAGAAAACATCGACGCAGGTGAAAAAAAGAACAGGGTGTACAAAAAAACTGCACTTGTGACAATTTATAGGTTAAAATAGTACTTTAAGATTATAAGTGCCTTGTTTATTAAATCATTTTTTAAAAAATAATTTTAAAAGGTATTTTTAAATTCGGGAATATCGTATAAAATTGGAATACCCTAAGCTTGGTGCAGATATAGCAACCCAAAAATATAAAAGTTAACACTACCATATCTTATTGACATTGTAAAACAAAAAGAGATTTAAGTCATAAAAATAAAAGAAAAAATGAAGACATCAAATTAAAATCCATAATTTTAATTGAATTTTTGTATTTTTTAGATGTAAAAAATATTTATATATTTCTACGCAAGAAAAACATTTGTCAAAAAATTTTATGTAGTCAAATTCTATAAAAATTGGCTTTACAATATTTACATCATTAAAAAAGGTGTGCGTTTTACGAATAATTTTTTTTTAGGGTAAAACTTACACATTTGCTTGTTTTTGGGCAAAGGTAAGAACCGTAATTAGTTACATTCTGTTTGCTTTTTTTTTTGTTCACCTTTCTCATGTAAAGTCGATGAACACTGTAAAATATAATACAGGCTAAAAGACCACGTACTTTTTTGTTCCATGTTTTAACATTATACCCGGCAAAAATTTATAGCATTTTGCTTGTAAATAATATGGATTAAAAACCACCATAAGAATTTTTTTTTTCTAATCAACAGGTATATCAATTGAAAAGTGGAAACCTAAATTTGGCACCTAGCATGAATAGAAAAAAGTCTAATTAATAAGAATATCTGAAGACAAATGCTTTTTGAGCATAGGATATTTTTGATTCGTGTTTTTTTTTTGTAAAATATTTAGAATGTAAAAATTAAAATTAATGCTATAATTGCGTGTGATATGATAAAACAATACAAATAGCATCTATCTTTATGGGTTGTTTTTTTTGTTGGGTTTTTATAAATAAAAGGTATTTTTATAAGGTCAGATTTGGTAGTTTCTTTTTAATTTATAAATTGTGATAAAAGATAAAGTTTTTTGCATGCAGGTGCGTCTTTAATACTGAAAAAAATATATGTAAAAATTTTATAAATTTTTATAAGGTTTACGAGGATAACAGACTGATTACAATCGCGTTAAAAATTTTTATTTCCTAAAAAACGAAAAAAAGTAGTTTTAAAAACATACAACGATTTTTTATCGAGCGCCAAAAACTATAATGTAGGGTTTTAGATAAGTATTGTAACATGCCTGCCTTTTTGCCTATGCACGCTAGCAAACACTGGGTCCCATGTTTACGACCTGTTTTTTTATTGTTTGCGAGCATTGGCAAGCGTTTTTCTATGTATACCGGGTATATTTCATTGCGTCATATAATGTACTAGGTTATTAAACCATTACAATTTTTTTTATTTTGTTTATCACCAAAGATAAAGGAAGCAAAAAGTTAATCTCTAACATCAGTGTACGTTTTATTGCTTAATCTGGGCACATAATGTACAATACTGCGTCAACAAATTGGCATGAAATGTACAGTAGCAAAATAATCTGTTTTTATTTATCCTGTTAGTCTACCGTGTACCCATACCCAGTTCTGTGTGCGATCTCGCATGTAATTCGTGCAATGCGCAAATTTTGGGCTTTTATGATGTGAAAATCATGAGTTTGTTTTCAAGTGTTTTTTTTATAAAAATCCAATCCCAATAGTAAAGGATGAGTAGAGAGAAAAAATAAAATTCACGGACCAAAAAACAAAGACTTAGTACTGATGCGACGATTCACATTTCTACTGGAGTATACGTACAGTCGCATGCAGGTAAAAGGTTTTTGAGGCATCTTTGTGATGTTGGATTAAATAAAAAGCCATCTTGACAACATTTTAAATGGATACCTAGATGCATATAAGTAAACAGCAAACGATTAATGTACTCGATACCGCAAAAAGAACTGGCTTATATGTAAACAAAAATACCATTTTTTTTTGTAAACAAGAGAGCCTATGCGTAAAGGTCAAGACATAATAGCATTTGTGCTATGATTAAAGCATAAATTACTATTGAAAACATACGAATAAGTACGATTGCTGTTGTATAAAGCGCACATAAATTTTTTTGAGAAGCTTTTTGATACCCGACAAAGCTTGTCTTGATTGAGAGCATAGATTTAAACAACGCCGTAAATTTTTTTAAGGAGACTAAATAGCTTAGTAAATTCTACAGGATCAAATGAGATTGCACGTGATTTTATACCCGGCAATCAATTGTGCATTGATCTTTATATATAATTACAAAAAATTTTGCAAATATGGATTAGGACCACAGATACTTTATATCTATGCCCTCGACAACTATAGCAAGAAAAAACAGATGAGCACGTGTTTCTGCAAAAATCAGCATCAAAGCATCGTAGTTTAATAAAATGTCACAATTGATGCCACTGGAAAATTTGTCCACAACCATTTATTTTTTCTAATCTAAAGAAGGAGCCATCGGTTAATGAGTGTTTAGTAAGTGTGACACTACTGAAATGTGGTTTGAGTTTTATTCGAACATATCGAACCGACGTGAGCGATCAAAGAAGGTAGAAAAGATTGAAGTAGCAACACGTTTTCCTGAGTATAAAAAGTTATACTTTATATCTACAAGTTGTGGCAAAAATACAAGATGCATACAAAAAAAATAAAACAACTTTTACTCAAAAGAGAATACATGACAGGAATACAATAACTGCTTGCTATTGCAGAAACGCGTAGTTTATAGGGCTTTTACAATAGAAAATATGATTAACAAAATACTGATGCGTATAGTTGCACTGACTTACAAACAAAAAATAAGTATTGTACTTAATGGTCGTATTTGCAAGTTGCCTATCGGATCGGCAGATTTGTAGCATAGCAGTCTTTAGTAAATATTGATGGCAATCTAGGTATGTAGCCTGCATTTAGGTCAAATCACATATACAAAATATTCAAACACTATGCTATTCACTACTTGAATGCCACGATCCGGTAATAAAAATATACAAAGGTGCAAAGAGCTATTGAGACAGCCGTATATGAATATTATGCCATATGGTGTAGTGCTTTTTTGGTACTAAGACAATTTGCGATAAAGACAATTTATTAGGTATGCTTATACTTTTATTACAGCAAAAAGAGTTGACAGATAATCCACCGTTTAATAGACGATAATCTTTTGAGATGGTACGGGGCATTATTTATAGCTACACCATAAGTAATTTTTTGGCAAAAAAACAGGCAAATCGCATCCATGAAGGCAATTTAACTAGCAAAAGAATCGTTATATTTGCATTTGAAGTTAAATTAGGTACAAAATAGTTTTGTTGAAATATCCGGTGAACATTGCATATTAGAACAGTGATTTCAGCTGTCAGGAAACATAAGCACAATTTATAAGAAATGTTACAATTTTGACTCATTTGCGTGTTTTCCGTACTGTAACAAACTTATACAAAAATTATTAGGCTAAATTCAATATGATTTTTGTTACATTCTTTTAATATTATATAACGTTTTTTTCATGTCGTGCCTTTTTGTTTATGCATATATCTTGTTTTTCTGTGTATCAAAAAACTGCGTTTTCTGATATATGCATGCAAATATATCTTATTGTAAATATGCAAAAACACAGATTCATATTAGAGTTTCCAAAATCCCGGATAATATTTCCAGGATACAAATTGTACAAAAAATGCAATCCCGGGATCCCGTTATACATCCCGGGATTTTTTCTATTTCTAAAAAACGCAGCGATTAAGGTTTTTTTTATCTTTATTATCGTAAAAATTTTTTTTTCGTTTTTAAAGCCTTTTAATTACAGTAAAAAGTAACTATTTACTATTTTTTTTTTGTCTGTAAATATTTAACTACAATTTAAACAAGCAATAAACATTCCCGATTCAAATTGCCGTTTTACGCATTCGTTTATAAGATGCGCATTGAAGAGAACTGGTAAACTCTAGTTATTTACGCGTTTTTTTTACATCTAAACTAGCTCTATCAATATTTGAATATTACTTGTATTATTCATGGATAAAAATGTCTCTTAAATATGGTTAAAATATTTTTTATATTTATAATAATGTTAAGATCATATTTTTATGATATGACATAGATTGTATAATAATGCCGTTCACAACAAAAATAATAGTATAAGGCTGCATTCACACAGATTATTCTGTAAAATATCACTAAAAAGCTTTTACGTAATTTTATATACACGTCTTTGTGTATTCATTACACAAGTATTTGCAGTTTTTTTCAAGTTTACGCGATTTAGTTTATTAAATTGTATACTGTTTATATAGCCTTTTTGTGAAAAAAGCAAACAATATACTAGTATCAACATCAATCATGGCTGAAAACTTTAAAAAAAATTACTATGGAATAAAGCAATCAATTGTCATACTAACTTATAAAGCGCAATCTGGCAAATTTTATAATAAAAAATAAAATAAAATGTGGATACTATGTTGATTACGTAAAACTAAAATTTAATCATTTTTAGTATATTTATGCCTTTTTTAACAAATAATTGTTATTAAACAGTACTAGTTTATATATGAAAACTTACAGGCATCATCGTGTTCGATAAAATATTTTATTAATTGGTTTTTATAGATAATTCTGTTTATACATTGTGAAAAAGTAGCAATTAAAAGCCGATTACGTAACATAATGTTTTTACGACCATAAAAAAATGCAGGTTCGAAGAAAAACTAAATGATCAATTACCATGCGAAAAAATCTTTAAGTTTTTTTAGCTATAGTCATATAATTTTTTTCACCGATTGAAATATTATTAACACAAAATTAAAAGAATTTTATCTATAGATTATACTAATTTGCGTTTTTTATAAATGCATTTTGACTATAAATTTAATAGAATACAGCCACAAAAAAATACTAAGATTTAACGAACTAAGATTTTTGGCATACGGGATCACGGGATTCCGTTTTATGGTCCGAGATTTTTTTTTATTTGGTTTTTGAGGTTAAATCCCGGGATCAAGAGATTGGAAACATTACTTCATATTTATAAGTTTTTACATTTAGTTGTTTTTAGACGGTAAATGAATTATAAAACGGGACACATGCTATTTGTGTGTTGTTTTGTAGCTAATTACTGTATTTATAAAAGCTTTAGTTTTCATCAGCAAATACTCACTACCAAGTAGTTAGCACATAATTTGTCCTTACTTTTGTATCTGTCTTGCCGGCGTTTTGCTAACAAAACCAAAAAAGCAACAAAGTTTAATTTTTTCATGCGATACTGCTACGAGACTTCACAACAGCACAGATGTTGCTAACGTTTTGTATAATTATTTACATGATTGCATTGGATTTTTACAGTTTTCTATGCCTATTATTAAAAGATTAGCAAAAGGGTTGATTTCAAACATTGATAAAAAAACTCATACTCACCCTTGTAAGGCAGCTTCTGAACAAGATATGCCAATCTAAAAGTATTTGTTCCTGTGGGACGGCAGATATATTCAGATTTTATTACGCTTTTGTAAAATCCAAAAAGTATTTTTTTATAATTTTAAACATATAAGATAATTTGCCAAATAAAAAACTGCATATAACATTTTCATGTGCTTGCCTTTTCTATTTTATACTTCTTTTTCTTTTGTATTTTAATAATGCAAAGTTCATGATCAATTTTTTTATTAGAACTTACACATGCTTTGTATCGTAATGTAGTAATAATATGTTAGTCAATACTTGTTTTGTGGCTAAATTAGTTTTGCGCGAGTTTCATGTGCGCGTTGAGCAAATGCGCGGTCTTCACATGCGCTAATCAATAAGTTAACATGTTCGGATTTTCTTTCATAATTTTACAAAATTCAAACGTTTTCTAGCGCAAGATGGCGCCGTAGAACGGTTGATATACAACAAACTTAGCTATTAAGACACATTGTTTACGCAGAAATATAGTATTTTTGTTAGCAGTGCGTTTAACATAATTAACAGTTTTGTTTCAGTTTACTCTTTAAGATTTGATTATTTTGCACCTAAGATCTGTACTAATTGTTTATTTATAAATACAAGTAGTTTTCTTTACAAGTTGATTACAATAATATATTTTTTTTATAAATTTTTAAAATCGTAACAAGAATCTATATAAATCATATATTTAAGGTACAGACTCATCAACAGAAATAGATAAAAAATTTTTATTCGTTGAAAACTGAAAAATTAAAAGAGAGTATGGTCATTTTATGTGTTTAAATGCAAAAAAAATATTTGTACTGTCGTTTATCTGCTTATGTAAATATAAATTGCATTGACTGTATAAAAGCGTTAAAAAGCAAACAACTTGACTACAGTACTACATAATTTAGGACCTAAAGTTTCTAAAAAATTTTTTTTTTTGCATTATTTTGAAAATTATTACAACATTATTATGATAATATTTTAGACTTATGGCAATATTGATATATATTTGTACAAGATATATATAAGCAGACATTGATCGTCTATCTTCTTGTACCCCAGGGTATTCTGTCTGTATGTAACAGGGCAACTAGAAATACCTAACCGGCCGAACTTAGCGGTAAAAAATTTCTGTATTTTTTTAATACTTCTGGCAAAGTCATGTATCTACCCTAAGTACGAATTTATAAATTGTTATTTAATTTACAAGGCTTTTACCCTAGGGTAAAAAAACACACCCGAGTACATCCATATAATTAATATTTGTGTATATCTTACTAATAACTAAAATCAACATAAAAAATTACATAATCCTAATACTTATAGGCCAGAAACATTTTTGTAGTTGATTTTTTTATAGCTCTTGTTATTTGGGTCTCTTAAATAAATAATTTGTCTCAAGGGGATAAAAAAAGGAATAAAAAACATTAGGCAGCGTCGATAATCTTACTCGCGGAAAAATTTAAATGGTTTTTTTGTTTTACAAAAATAAGATTTTTTTACTTTTTAAAATTTATAGGTAAGATTAAAAATTATTGGTAACGCTGATAATACCATTTCGGCACGTAATGTGGTATTCGATGTTTGATTTAAAATCTCGTTTTTTGTTTTAACGTAGAATTTTAAAAAAAAGATTTAATTTTTTGCATAATATTTTTTGTAGTAAATTACAAGTATGCTTTTTGTTGGATATTTTTAAAAATTAAAAAATATGTCTTAAAAACAGAAATATTGCATACAAGTTATTTTATATGATTCTGTATTTATAGAATCTTTCTAGATAAATAACGTACTACGGGGGCATAATTATTAACGATTTAAAAATAAAATGCAAAAACTTTGTGAGTTAGTGTATTATATAATTCAAAAACAATACAAAATAACAACAAATTTTTGTATTCAGTGAACTTAAGATTTTTGCCGAGTTAAAGGATTTTTTATTTGAAACTATATGTACTCTTTTGTTTATTGTATATTATTTTTAGCTTAGTTACAATTTGGCAGACGGTAAACTAACTGTTTGGTGATAAAAAAACTGACATTCTTTTGTATTCAATAGCAAATCCGTAGTATTTCATCGTGTTTAATTCTTAAAAACTTAAAGACTACAAATACATACTATTTAATAATTCTTAGCAATAAATATGTACATAATTTGCCAAAATTTCTTTTTTACTAAAAATAAATAAATAATTTGATTTACGATCGTATTGAAATTAATACAGTTTGTTTTATTTTGACATTTTTTTCTTATTTATTTGCTATTCGGTCGCGTAGAAAAATGCTTTTTTGCAACTGCCAGTATAAGTGTACCGAAAAAAAGTTTCGGAATGTACAAGCATAAATATATATTAACAGGATATATCAATGATAAATCGACTGGCATAGTTTTAAGCTGCCTTTAACAGAAAAATTAAATACTGAAAAACATTGAGTTACATTTTCACAAGGTTATTAGTGCAACCAATGTAGCTTTTGCCAAAAATTACTTGTATCGTCATTTTTTTTTCATTTTATTGTCTTTAATGCTATTGAAATTATGCTGTTAAACATTTTTATAAAAACAAGAAAAACGATATACATAATGTGACGATATATATACATATCTCATTTCTAAAGAACAGTTAAAAGCGTAGATAAATTACAAGTATATACGCCATTTTGCACTAAATATAAACACATTTTTTGCATTAAAAACATTTTTTTTTTCGTGCAGCATAACTTTAATGTTTTTTTTTCTTCTATATTTTTTTATTCAATATATTGTTTTCTTTAACAAAAAATCAAGTTGGTCTTAAGAAATTTTTTTAATACATAAACTTTTAATGGCGTATATACGTATGTTCGTTTACAAAAAACAACAATAGTAGGTCGATGTTTTTGTCTACTCAGTTTTGATACTAATTCGTGGCATTTTTAACTTTTTTTACACATTATATTTAAATAAACATATATCGCTTTTACGCATTTTTCACAGATAACATTTTTTTAACATTTAATAAACGTTTTTATTTTATTTTGCCAGGTAATTTTTTTTTCTGAAGTTTGTGATTCTTAATGTGCATTTTAGGTAACGATAAAAAACAATATACTGAAATTTTTACAATGAAATGCTTTCAAATGCTATCAAGAACTTGTCGTGTACGTTGTTTACGTATACAATTTCCATAAAAAATTATATATGTACTGTAGAAAAAAAACCAAAGCAAATAGACGTACTTCATAATAGAAAAATGATAATTATTTTTTTACAAATACAGTATATCTACAATTAAGGTGTTTTTAGGCAATCGGGATGACCGGTTATAGATTTATTTTTAGATTGACTAAAAATCATTGCAAAATATGAATATTTTACATGTTTTCGATGGTGTAATAGAAACTAAAATCAAGGA
This sequence comes from Agrenia bidenticulata, assembly GCA_034694785.1. Taxonomy (NCBI): domain Eukaryota; kingdom Metazoa; phylum Arthropoda; class Collembola; order Entomobryomorpha; family Isotomidae; genus Agrenia; species Agrenia bidenticulata. Next base: position 20,855 of record JAQFYM010001367.1, on the reverse strand, counting down.
TCGTGTTTTTTTTTTCTGCCAAGCAAAAAGTTAGTTTATATATAACTTACAATGCAACAACAACGTGTTGCTTTTACAACGCATTGCAATAGCATCTGTATTTAAATGCTAGCAGAATTGCAAATATACAACTTGTTTTTATAGAAAGAATACAAAAAAGATGCAAAAATATATTCACTTTTTTTTTGATAGTAATTATAGACTTTTTACCTTTCTAGGAATAATTCCAAAAACAGTCGTACGGAAAAACGGTTATCAAATATTTTTGTCTTTATTTATTTTTTTTGCAAAAACGCTATCCACATTGTTTTGTGTAAAAAAAATAATTCCTATATTTGCACTGTTGAAATATATGCAATAATTATACGGGCAACAAATTATGAATATTATACACGTTTTGCCTAGGGGTTAATTTACACTAAAGATACTATCTGTTACAGTATTGCACGTTCGGCCGCGTTTTAACCAATCCGGCAAATGGCATCGATAATTACGATTCCGAAAATACGAAAGATCTTTTATTGTTATTTCTTTACCCAAGGTATTTATTCCTAGAAGTTTTTAATAATGACATTTAGTTTTACATAACAAAAACAGCATAAAAAATACCAAACATTTTTTCTTATGTAGTTTTTTTAAAAACTGATTCTTTTATTAAAGTTTTTAAAACCTGTTACTGAATTTAATATATCAAAAAAACGCCTTATTGTTGCAAAAACTATTTTAAGAAAAAGTTATCACAGCTTTTCGTACTTTTTGTTAATTTTTTTAGTTTATTATATAAACAAACTCATTCCAGGAAACACGAATACATATACGGGCAATATTACACATCAGCTTTGTGTATAATGCTACATAATTTTTTTCGTGATGCGTGATGTTACCAAATAGTTGTTTGCAGTATGATAAAGTATTTTAACGTATTTTTCTATGTGATTAACGATTTGTCTGTTAATGGACTATTTTATTGTGAGCTAAAAGGTTTTTCATTCGTTTAAAAATAAATAGAATTAATACCGCAAAATAAAAGTTTTCCCTAAAATGCATGGGCAGTTTATTATATTGAACACAATCCCCATATGTTTTTACCGCAATAAACACATTGACCAACTGTTTTTTTTTGTATATATTGTCGTATTTCTTGTAGTGCAGGTTGTTATGCTAGCGTTGTAAACACTTTTTACTAAAGACGTACAGAAAAATGCACTTTTGTGACGATTTCAACAACTTTTTTACTACGTACTAAAATGTTTTGTATGTTTCGTACTGCAAATAATACATAAAAGTACAGATGATGCATTTTTACATACTTGCGTACCGACAAAACATATTTTTTATGTTTCTATATCTTCATATAATAATTAACAAACAATTTATAAAACAAACAATTTATATTTACTAAATTTAAAATGCTTATAGCAGTGTTTTTTATATAAGAAATTACAAAGACTTTCAATGAATTTTTTTAATTACAGTTTTTTTTGCGTTTATGAACCATCAGGCAGTATGTTGAACAAAGCACAGTCATTTAGAATGTTTTTTTAGATTAAAATTTAACATGTGAGCGTATTTTCACATAAGGAGGTCGCACTATACCAAATTTTAAATAAAAGAGAAATTTCCATGCATAGTATTTTTTTACAATATAGATCAACTATAACAACTGACAAAATTATAAAACTCAAATCTCTAAGAAACCAGAAAATAGACAAAAAAAAATATTAATTGTAAATAAAACTTCATTTTAAAAAATTGACGTTATATAAAAAAATAAAATCTAAAAAGGGCTTAAATAGATGTATATTTTTTGTTTAAAACAAAAAATTTAGACTGGAGGCCTATTAATTAATTAAAACCCAATCTAAAATACAAGTTTAGTATTGCAAAACCTAACAAAGCTTTTGAGGCCATGGCATACGCAGTACGCGAGAAGCCCGATTCAGCGTATATTTTTGCGGTTGCATACGAGTAAGTGCATTTTATGTGCTTCTGCATTTAAAGTATAATGTTAGAAAATATTTTTTTATAACAATTTATTAAACCTTAGCTTTGCTTTGCTTTATTGATTTCTACAAAACGAAGTTTTTGTCTTTTGTACAACTAACACCGTTTTTTATCAAAAAAAAACCCATGAAAGGCGTCTTTGGCCGCACATATAAAAAGTATACTCATGTATTCAAATTTACGAGAATGCTATATAAAGTGCATATTTTTTAATTGGGTGTTACTCCAAAATACTTGTATAGTATACATAATTAAACTGCAGCAAAAACTGTGATGTAATGGTATATAAGTCTCTTAATTAACATTTGTAAGTTTCTAGGCGCGGTTTCTTGTAGAAAATACATCATTTCTTGTCTTTTTAATGCTATTGATTTTGTATTTTTAAAAAGTACAGATAAACCAAAAAAACAAATATTAAAGGACGGCTATGCATCTAAACTAATAATTATAGAAATTAGAAACAAAAAAATACAAAAAAGAGACGAACTACATATCAAATTGATCGTTATTCTAAATGCTGTAGGCTATTGTACAGGTTATTACGTTAACCAGAAAAATGTACTTTTCTAAGTTTTTAATTGTTAATACATGGCTTTTACAGCATTAAAATTTTCTTTTTTTATTCGATTAAAATTTGGTACCCGAACTTGATATGAGTAAAAATGTTTTACTAAAAAAGACCAACTACTAATCTAGACATAATTCGAGATTTTTTTAGGGCTTGTTGTAATATAAAGCTTTTATCATATGTTTTCGCTTTTAATTTTTACGGGTGCAGCGTAAAATACACCATAAAAACATTGTTTTACATAAAACTTTTAGCAGTTTAGGGTAAATTTTTTATGTGGAGAATGTATTCGGCATGTCGGAACTACTGTCCATGGTCGAAAAATACTAAAATATCTATAATATTATTTCTAGACAACAAATTCTTTGTAAAAGTGCATTTAACAACAATGATAATACACCGCGTATTTTTTTTTCGTTAGCAAAAAAAACAACAATGATTACGTTGCCTTTGCCTTTTTTGTATACTAGATACAATTAAACACAGAAACTATGCTTTGTGAAAACCTTTTATATAAAAAACTTGGTTTAGTAGATGTACAATTCTAAAAACATTTTTAATATAAAAAACTGTTAAAGCCATAAATGAACAACCTCATACAAAAAGCAGTAAGAAGTTGCACTTATATTTGTAAATAGTTTGTTTTAGCTTTTACTTTCTACATATACTATCATATAGGGCAATACGTGAACTAGTTGGCATACCAAAATCAGCACATTACTTATATGTTGACAAAATGCTAACGTCTTTTACTAAACGTTGCAAAAGCAGATATAAAAATGGTAAATAAAAGATTGAGCTTTTGCAGTTAAAGCAAAGCTTTCAGGAAAAAAAAAATATTTGTAAACTAATACAGCCACAAATGGCAATGTATTACAGATTACGTCGCACAATCAAAATTAAATTTTCTCCACTGCAAAGATCACTTAAAAAAAATTTTTATGTTGTTGTAGATGCTCAGAACAAAAAAAGAAGGGAAATATACGGCAGCGGAACAAAAACATGCTATGAATGAAACGGAAATACCATGCACATAGAAGCAAGGTAGAAGCGTAAACTGACTCATTTTTCGTAGTTAGTGGCAACGCATAAAATACATATCTTTACATTGAAACACCAGTTAGCATTGCGAGTGTTATATATACAGTTTCTTAGCTCCTATGAGCTAGGTAGCCAGCATTTAATTTAGAAACGTTGCTGATGTAATAAAAAATAAACTAAAAATGTTTAACACTGTCTGCATTAGATTGCAAATTATCTAAGGTGGTATATATTTTTTACTTGATATGCTGGATGCACAAGTTTTATATTGACATGGAAACAGCAAACATAAATACATACATAATAATAAATAATACATATTCTTGCTGTTACTGTAATTAATTAAAGTTGTCATCTTTTTTTTTGTAAATTATGATCAGTACCATTTGTGCTTTATTTTGCATTGTTTACTTATATTTCATCCTTTGGCATAACAAGATATGATTGCTATAAATCAACGCTTTCATCAGATATCTTATTGGTTTCTCGTTTTCTTCATCTTCTGATTGACATAGTCAATCCCAAAATATCCACAAGAAGTCATGCTTAATATCTGATATACGAACCTTCGTATTGCTTTTTGCTATTTTATTCTCTATTTTCATGCATTGCACTTGCTTCTAATCGCTTATAGTACAATTCCCTGCTGTATCTTGCAAAATCAAAACAAAATTTTGTACCTGATAGCTGGTATAAGTGTATTAATTTAAATGGCTGTTTCTTTTGTTGGTATAAAAAACTTGGGGCCATATTCCAATTTTTTCTTATACTGTATCCAATACTGTAATCTCTGTTTACCTCTTTTTTTGGGTCTAAATTGATATTGACTTTTTTACCCGTATTCAGCTTGTTCTTTTTATATATTTGTCTTGCGCTTAAGCCGTTTGTTTGTTCAACCACTTCTAGTATTTCACTTTCATTTTTGTTAAAAGCTCATAAAAAATCGTAGACGAAGCTATAAAGAAGTCTTTACCTACTAGTCTTATTAAAATCCATGTTGTCGCTGGCAGTCTTTAGTAAATTTTATTTTGTTTTGTATTTCCACCCCCACCTAATCACATATTTGTAGCTGCAGCAATTTTTTTCATTTCTTCTGTCTATTTTTTGGTTTTTGTGTAATTATTGCAAAAGAAGATTGATATTCTCGTTATGCCTGTATTATTATGTACATTCTTATGTGGTTTGCGCAGTTATTATTGTTTTTTTGGAAAAGAAAAAAAAAGACAATAGAACAATCTGTATAATTTTTATTATTGTTTTTTTTTTATATTGTTTTTTTGCCTATAAAATAAAAGCATAGTTAATCTATACATATACTATTTTATAGATTGCATATGCAAATACATTTTTTTAGGCCTCTTAAGTTTAAAATGGTCATAAAAATTGTAATTAATACATCCAAAAAAACAAAAATACAATTTTTCGAGCAAAACAAAAGATTTTTACGTTTAAGATGTACAAAGTACAAGTTATATATTCATATATAAAGTATGGATATGACTTTTACGTTAATTTTTTTTTGCAGCAGATTTTTAGGGTCGTCGTATTAACTATAAATATTAAATGTGTATCATGAAGACATTGCTTATACAAATGCATGATGTTTTACTTTAAGAATATTTTTCTGTCTTTAAAACTTGGTATATCGTTTTTATTTTGTTTTTTCGCTAAAAACTTTTTTTATAAAGTTGCAAAAAAAATTTTTTTTTAAAATCAATTTTATGGTTACTTATACTAATTCTTATTTGAAAAATCCAATAACAAAAAAGATATTTTATATTAGCGCACAAATAAAAATTAAAACGATTAACTATGATTTTCTATAATGCCTGTATTCTTCCAAATTATATTGTTAAAAAAAAAAAAAATAACACAATAAAGCAAAAAAGCATATTTATATGCGTCTTTTGTGCTGTGAAACTAGACAAGTAAAATCTTCGTTCACTATATGGATATAAAAATATAGTTTATTTTTCTATTTTTTTTAGTATAAAAAAAGTCAAAATATTGAGCCGTATTTTATTATGTTATATTCTTCTCATACTCATCAATATTGAACACAAAAAAACTATGCCTTCTTGTCACCCATACGGATGTAGGATAACAATAATTATATTTTTTAAAAAAAATTGCATTTGCAAACATTATGACTTAAAAAATTGCACTATCGTGTTGTAAACCAGTAATAAGTATAGAAAAAACCAAAAATTATTCGTATCTACTTTTTGCGGGTTTTTAATTTGTCCGATTGCGTCTTGCACTGTTTTGAAAGTCATATTTAATTTGTATATAATTTTTGACATCTCTTTACTGACAAAATTCTTACTGCTTACAAACTTAAAAGATAATAAACAGCATCAATTGTATCCTCTTATGGCTCCGCTTGTTTTAAAAAGATGTAGTTATATAAATAATCACGTTTAAAAATGTTTTAATTTCACAAAAAGCGTAATCTAACATCTGACTGCAGCTTAGCAATTACAAGTATTGTATTATATTTTAATTATGTTTTTTAGCGGTCTACAAATAGGCTATATTGAAATATAATAAGCTTTCAAAGGTGACATGTTGCGTTATAACATTACTAGCTACAAATTGCATATATAAGCACATGAAAATGTATACATGCCCACTTACCTATTACTTGTTACGTTTTTCTGTCGATTGATACACATTAGATGTTATAATACAATATAATTTTTAAAAAAAGTATGTTTTATTTATTTTTGGGTGTTTAAAGCGTTATACAAAAAACTCACATACATGTACACATTAAAAACTATAGGTTTTTCAGTGCTAGTAGATGTGTGAATTGCGTCTTTTTTCATTTAATTCTCCTATTAATACATAAGAGAAAATTCGAGAGATAAAATTAGTTGTTTGATCAGAAAAAAATATATTTATTTGTGCAACAAAAAACTGATCGTTCAGCATGCATTCTAAGTATTAAATGCTTACAATAATGTTTCGAGGAAATATCGTACAATCAATTAAATCAAAAAAAGTCTGTAAATTTTACATAATGAGCTTCATATACTAGATTGTTTAAGCAACTGTACTCTTTGAACATTTTTCTGCTTGTGACTATCTGACATTGTCAAATAATCATCGTATATTTAGTGATTTGTAATAAAGCCTTTTTCTCATTCTCTACATGCGTCTTGTATGCGCGGTCGCAATGTAAATCCATACGTCATGATGCGGTGTTCATATACTCTTTCTTACAGTTAATGCAAAAAAAGGCTATTGTCGATACTATTTTTACAATTTTGCTTTTTGGCCAAAGAATAAAACAGCTGATATTGATATACAGTCAAATTATACAAAAATTATTATTGCTTATTAAAGTGTTAGTTTGCGCATACTTTGCGTCATTTTTGTTGATTGAATACCAAGATGTACCGGTTTGCCTACCATTATATATTGCTTTTCAGAAAAAATTACACGCAGAGTACTTCTTTGTAGCGTGTCGTTGTATACTATAGTGTTTTTTATAGCGATACATCACGTAAGTGATTTTTACGGTTTTTTTACACCAAACTAATGCAAAGATGCACTTTGATGATCTTTGAAGTGTAAGTCACTATAGTGAAACATTACCAGGCATATTTTTACAAGTAATAAATATATTTAGGTGGCTAAGTAGTTTGAATTTGTACTATAGCGACTTAATGGTATAAAAAAATGCAACTTGTTTTCTTTCAATACAGTTAAAGTTTGCTATATTCAAATCACCTTAGTGCAAAATAGTCTTATATGGTATATTCATAAACTCATTTATGTTTATTTATTTTGCCTTAGTATGGCCATTATTGTTCAATATTTCTAACACTTAAAAATGTACAAAAACGTACCAAAATACAAATAAATAAGTAATCTTAAAACTAAAACTGACCAAAGTATATATTTCACCCCTTGGTCTATACTTGTAAGCGTAAAAAACATGGGAAACATGCATATATAAATATAAAAACTTGATCTGTTTGTAAGATGGTTAATTTATACCCCTATGTGTTTTATCAAATATTTGAAAATCACAAAAATAAATTAATGTTATGTAAAAAATAAAAAATAAAAGAACCTATTGTAATAATTCAGTATTTATTTTTACAGACCTTAAGCCGTTATTACCTCTTAGAGGGAGATACTTTGACACTACAAATTATAAAGATAAATCCCTGTAGCAATTAATATCATAGTAATATATGATACTAAATTTAAATGGCTTTTAAATGAAAATTGATAAGTGTTTTTGATTTTTGTATATAAAATTGTGAGTTTACAAATTTCTAGTTAGATTTGTTTATAAAAAATGTTAAAAATAGCAAAATATACAATTTTATGCTATACAAAGTAAAATATCAAAAAAAAAAAGAAAAAATAATAATTGCTCAATTATACTTATAATGACATATTCATACGGATTCTTATTGTTAAAGGTACTTTCCGAGTAGAAGATAAAGTGTTGATATTTTTTTACTGATCTCTTAAGCATCAAAACAACTATGCATAGAAAAACAAAACTTTCTGTATACATATATTTTCACGTTAGGGGCCAAATACATGATCGGCGGACAACCGAAAGTAATTGGCAAAGTACAACATGTCCTTGTCTAAAGCTTAATTTAACTCATTTATTCTAAAGTCTGCTTCCGGTGTTTTTTGGTGTGTATATCAGGTCAACTCGTTGCATGTATTTTTACAATTCCGTTTACTTTCAATACTCGCCTTGTTCTCAGTCGATATAGTCTTTTGTATCATGAATACATATTGTTCGGTCTTTGTATTCGTATGCTTTATATTAGGCATTGTTGCATCTTTACATGTTATGTGTCTGTATATGCACTGGTTTTTTTGTCGGTTTATGTATTCCCAATTTTTTTACTTCTGCTTTATCTTGTAACTTATTTGTTTGTCTCATCTACCCCTTCTATATCTCTAAAGCTTTTCAATTTTTACACTTTTCTTACGCATGCTTTTTTTCGTTTACTTTTCTGTTTAATTTTCCGGAGCTACACGCGATTCTTTTTTATTTTTATTATATAGTTATTCTTTTTATTTTTTTGTGTTACAGCAATGCATTCAAAACTAAAGCCGTTAAATATATTTTTTTTTTATAGTTTCCCAACCGTGTCATAGCCTTATCCAGTATGGTGCCAGCTGTTATCAAGTATTCTTTTTTCCGTCACAGGTATTCACCAACCTTAAGTTTAATGTTTATAATCCTTGTTACTTTTTCTTAGAATTGTTCTTTTTCATTATCGCCATGTCAAAAAATTGCTGTCTCTACATTCTTTTTTATTGCGTTTAGTGTATTTTTACTGCTTCTGATACACTGGAAGATTGGTTGTCGTATATATCCAATATAAAATGGTCCGTTTGCAATGGTCTGTAACTATCAAATATAATATTGTAAGCGTCCTTGTAAGAATTTCTATTATTCTTGGCATTTTTCATACTACTAACTTTGCTTATATTCCTAAATAATTTTTTTTCGTTTTTATAACTAACCTGTATGTCTGCAGGTAATGATGTAAACTTAAATACTATTTTATCATAGACATGTAACATTGATGTTGTAGGGTTTGATTCTTAAACTTCTTACCATTGTCTTTAGCAGTATTAATGGTGCCATGTGTTTGTTTATTACACTTGTATACATGATTTTTGCTACGCCTCTTGCTGCTGTTTTGAGATTCGTAATCTAAAAGATAATCTTTAAAAATTACCTACATTTTTTCGCTTTTTTTCTATTACTATTGTACCACGTATAGCTGGCCTTATAAATAAATGCCGAGTCTGACTAAAGCCTTTCCGACGATTTTAAAAAAACTTTGAACTTTTGACTCTATCATTACAGATTATACACCTAGTGCATTCAAACACTGCCCGTTTTATGTCTAGCTGCATGCCGTATACAATACAATTGCCCATAGTAAAACTAAGGTTGTTTTTCGCGCTTATAGTGTCACAACGGTAATATGTTGCTGAAATTTTTTTATTTTGTGACCTTCTCCCTCTCCCCGTAGTGATTTTTCCAAAATTAGGCCCTTGTATCTTTTTTATTACGTATCTGCTTACTTAGGGCGCCACCATATTCATTCTAGACAGGTTTTCTCTTTGCATAAATATATTCCGATAATTTCAAAGTCTTTTTTATATACTTTCTTAAATTTTTCTTTTGTTTCAGATAAATTTCAAAGCAGTGGGGTCTGTGTTGAAAGTAGACAAAAAGCCATAAACTTAGCAGTTTTGATGTCTTTTAGGCAAATATCATGCATAGACAATCTTACTCATATGCACATACTTTTTTGCTTATGTATTATGTTGTCTTAATTTACGTATACGCATGGACCCATCTGTTATTCCACGGTCTTTTGTTAACAAAAATGTAGTGTCGTATATCTACCGTTTGTTTATACTATATATCTGATACTGAATCATGTCAAGGTCCATACTGGTTATTTTATTAATGCTTTTTTAATGTCATATACATCTACCTCTGATTCCGTTCCTTTCGACTACGCCAGGTTCGTCTTATTAGCTATTGTTTTAATGCTTTTGTGACTGCATGTCAAACAGTGAACAACCGAAATAGTCAGCAGTCTTTAAAACTGATTCAGGTTTAACACCGTTTTCGGTTACTGGCATATAATCAGTGCTGTTGTTATTTCTGCTTTTTTGTGGCCATATGATTTCCCACGCAAAACCGTAGGTTTTCTATCTCTATGGCAAATATTTCGTTTTTCTGTAGATAACGTAGTATGTCGTTTAGGTACAACTCCCGACAAAGCTTCATTACCTGTCCCAAGTGATCCTGTTCTTGTCGTTTCAATAAAATATTGTTGTCCAATTAGTTTGTGCCAAACTTAAAGATACATTTGAGTAAAAGCCGTTGATTTTCCCTTAACATGTCGAAGATGCTATGGCACAACCCATTGCGCACAAAACTGCTCACGTATAATAAAAATTGGTTAAAAAGGATGGTTTTTATTTTGTGTTTTTTTCATCGGCACTTGCCAGTATCCATTTTGTAAGTCATATGTGCAAAAGAATTCCTGCCTGGTTCAACGTATCGTTTGTAACGTCTTAATTATGTTTCGATAGGCGGTTTTTCTTAATGTGTGATTAAACTGTCTGTAATCGACGCAAATCTGCTTTACGCCACTTTTTTATGGTTAAAAATTTACGTATGCTAACGTGCTGTTTGAATACTTATATTCCTTTTACCTAGAATTTCGTAATATTTTTATTAACACATTCTCGATCTTTTGCAGAAAATCTGTATATATAACATGTAAGTCTTTTTTTATATTTGAAACAGCTCAAAAATGTGTTGTACTGCAATTTGTATTGTTTTCTGCGTTTATCAATATCTTGTCAATCTAATAACTTACCTTTTATTTGATCACATTGCTACTTTACAAACGACATATCAGTTTTTCCATATCTTTAAAGGATTTTTTTGTTTCTGTTGCCAGCAAAAATATAGTTCCTGCCGTTAGTTTTTTATTGCTAAATTGTTGGTTTTTTGTTGTGTAATGTGTTTACTAACCTGTGGTCGACAAAAAGAACGGCCTGGTAGAGTTGTGCAGCCGTGAGATTCGTGTACTGGTTAATCAAGTGTTTTGAAATTAAAACCCGTATTACTGTTACATTATTTACCGTTTTATGGTCAATTTGTAATGAAGGCATTGCACACGACAATGTTTCATATACTATTTATTACTCTTGTTTACCGTCATTGTTTGTGCAACGCACTTACTTTTTTACATTCGACCACCCATATTAGCACTTCAGACAGGCCCGACACCTTTCTTTACTTTGCTTGCTTCTTTTTTGTTATAACACCTTACCCAGTATTGGTTTTTTCATTTTTGTCATCAATAGGTCAATCGTTGCGCTGATATCGCAAAAAAAATTGTTTTCCACTAGCAAATCCTGTGCTATTTTCGTAAACACGATTGTGTCGCGTAAAAGCGATCTCCAATATTATTGATTATATAGCTTTAAACACTGCATGTTGCTGATACTACTTCGTTGTGTGCTACTGTGTATTCTAAGAGTTTAGACAGATATAGAACTACTCCTAATGCTTGCGCTAGTTCTTCGGACATGACACTCGAACTTGCGCCTGTGTCAATAACAGCAGCTGAATCCTGTTCTTGTACTTTCAGTCCGACATACAAATAGTTAAACTTTTCAGTGTATACTTACTTTGTTTTGTTTTGCACTTGAATGCTTTTTTGTTAGTAAAATACATATTATACAGTAAGCCAAAACATTAAAGCATGTAACCACCTCTAGCAATAAGTTTTTTGTATTTGTACACGATTTAATTGCAACAAGGCTGTCGGCTGGTTTTTTTATACTAGATCATGAATAGCTGGTATATTTTTTGTCTACTTTTTGCCTATCAGTTTTCTAATATAACTTTTCTGTTTATTTTTAGTTCGCGGTGCATAAGTCATACGTTTTTGCATTGCTTACAACACGCTGTCCGTCATTTGGTATCTATCGCTTGCCTTTTTGTCGTAACTTACTGACTTTTCACTCGAAAAAAATTGTAAGCATTGTGGGTATTCCTGAAGCAGCTATCATACGTTGGCGGTCGTTGCGTTTACATGTTGGAGTTTTTTATACAGAATTCTGTATTATTAGGGCCAGATTATTATCCCTTCAATAATCGCCTTTGCTTCTGCTATTTGCATGACTCCTTGCGATATCGTTGTCTGGAATAGCCTTACGGGTAAATCTCATCAGTTTTATTGTTGGTTTTTATTGTCATTTTTTTTAAGTCCAAAAAGTCGTTCATCTTTTCTTGTTCGGTATATGAAACACTATAGCTCATTCGGTCTCCGCCTTGCAATAATACAACGTATTTTGTATGCAGTCTTTTTAAGCGTTTTTTTGGCTCTCGTTACGATAGGTAACATATCTGTTGTGCAATCTTATGTTTATCCTTTGCCGACTTGCTGATAGCTATAAAACTCTGTTATCAATGCATTTAACTATATATTTTAATAGTCAAAAGAACTGTAATTATTGCATTGGTGTTGCTTATGCGTGCGTTGTAGCGTTGCATTATTCTTTTATTGCCCTGCTTCACTTCGTAGAGACCTTATTGCATCAAAGTGTGTGTTTCTGCACTAAATCTGTGTAAAAGCACAGGTAACCCAATATTGCCGTAACCAGCATAAAAATAAACAAGTATGTGGCTCCAAAAACATCGTACGGGTTTTTTATAGTCCTTTCACTATATTGCTATGCCTTTATATGTCTTAATCATTTTGTTCCTAAAATCCTTAATCGATCAGTCTTTCCCTGTCTACGTTTCTTGGTAGCCACTCGCATCATACATTTCATGCGTTGTGGGTCTCGTTTATATCACTTCAAGTGTATCATGTCTCTTTTTTTTCTTATCTTTTTTGCCTTTAGCCCAACGTCTAGCTGTTAAGATTTCTTTTGTTGCGCCTGTTTTGCAGAACACGATGCCCTGCAGGTGCGCTTCACATGCATCAGTTTGTCGTATGTAATGCACATTATCTGGTTTAGGATTTTTCAACTGTGTATGAGTCGTCATATTGTGGTTTACTAGTATTGGGGTATAATTTAAAGCTTGTTCTTAATCTTTTGGTCAGCACGATCCCTATGCATATATAGGTTTCAGAATAGTAATGTTTTTAGTGTTAAATTACATAAGGTGACGATGGCTGCGGTAGAAAACCGTCAATCCCGGATAAAAATATTTTTTACCTAGTTTTTGGATAATTGTATATCAGTTTTATAATCCACTCTAAGCTGTCTTAGACTTCTTGGCGATAGATCTCCTCGTCGTATGTGTTCCTACGCTGGGTGTTTAAATTCCGTTTAGTGATAACTTTGTCTGCGGCGAAACGAAATTTTCACGCATGCATTTTCATGTCTTGCCGTAGGCGAGACATTACATCAGTACAAGGCAAACCCAATAGTCAACTTGTTGACGTCCACAGTAAAAGAGATCACATCGCAAAGATTAGAATGAAAATTGGATTGTTTAAATTTACAAGTAGTACAATGTGTCTATCTTGATACGAAATTATAGTTTCAGCTTAAAAAGCAATTTTTTGTCTTTAAAATTATCTAGTAAAAAACAATAAATTTGCTTAATGGTTATTTTCGTGTGTTTTCTTTGTTTAATAAAAGCTTGCTCTTGGGTACACGCGTGATTTTAACCCCATGTTATAGGAAATTATCAAAACACCATTATTAACTAAAATAAAAAAACCATAATCGTACATATATTAAAAAACAAGATAAAGATAGCAGTGTTTATTTTTGTAACTGCAAAGTGTTTATATCACTTGTAAATATTATATGGAAAAAATATAAAACGTTTTATCTTCCATGATGGCGGTATGAATATGGCCATACATATACGAGGCATAATTTTGATCAGTCCGCTTGCCATAACCATGCTGTATCAAAAAAATTATGTGTTGGCCACAAGGTTTTTGTACTAGAACGAGATTTACTTTAAGAATAAGACCGACACTTTTTTATGGGCGCTTTCTTTTGTTATAGTAGAAAATCAAACGCAGTTGTAGCGTTTTTTTTATAACAAGATTTCCCTGTATAATTTGCACGAAGTTTGTTCTTGTCAGAAAGCATTTCAATTTTTATTTTTTCTAAAGGGTATCTCTTTTTTTTATCGTAATGTTGTCAAATTAAATAAATCGACTGTTTTTTCATATCTGCAATACTATGTTTGTTTAGTCAATTATGTCCTCTTTTGCTGAGTTTTTTAAGTTTATTGTCGTTGTTCTAGTGCTTTTCTTGTAAATAATGGCAATTGCGGATTTAATGAGCTACATTTTTGGTAAACTTGTCTTTTCCTATATGCTTATAGTAGGGTATAAGCATTTTACAGGTTATCTATTATCGCGAAAAACAATTAAACTATGCAGTAAAATATTAAAAAAATAAGTTTATAAAAAAAAAAAAAACTGTAAATTATTTAAACATTTTTTATATCAGAAAACTTTTGCTGTTTGCAATAAGGTCCCGGTGTCAATGCTGCCTGGTCAAAATATAAAATATGAAATTTTTTGTTCATGCTTAAAGATATGAGCCGCTTTGCTTTGCGTGTAAAAACAACACCGAATTGTCAAGAGTTGTACATAACTAAAAAAACTATTTGTTGAATTGTTGATTATTCATTCATATATTTTATCCTGCCATTTAGTACTATAAATTACATCAGATGTTGTAAAATGCTTTTATATTATACAAATAAAAAATAAAAGCATGTATAAATTTACGATTGTGTTTTTTTACCGTTCACGGTAACGTAAATATGTGAAAAATATGAGTTTTTATTTCGTTTACAAACGATAAATCAGTCTTTTTTAGTAAAAAAATTACCTTCATACTTTTAAGTTGCATTGGTAGAAAAAAAAAAAGCATAAGCCTAATGAATATATATCTTTGCATATTAAGTTCAAGGCTGCGATATATACAGTTTTCCAGGTTCATTTTATACAAAAAAAAAGTTTTTACCGAAAAAATTTAAAAGATAAACCTTATTTTTACTGTAATAGATTATATTATTAATATTTTTACCACAAATATATATTTATATTAATGAATAGTCTTAGGGTTATATAGTCAACCAACCCTTTTGTTTATTAAATCAAAAAAATTCTACAATTAGGACATAAAAAATTTTAGTTTTATGACTTAAACGGTTCTCATCTCTGCAGTCTCCTAGTAGTTTACATCTTTTTACATACTGAGTCTAAGTTTTCAATGAGTTTTGCAATTAAAAATCAAACTATTACGTTTAACTAAAAAAAGTAAAAATTAAGAGTCTTTGAACCAAATTCTAACGATTTACTAAGTAAAGGAAATCATAAAAACTACACCACACTCAAAATTAAAGTATACCGGACAATACAAATGGCGATCATTGATGTAATGGATGTTCAAAAATAAATTTTTATCATAGATTAAAAAACTTTTTAGCATTTTCAGACAAAGCAAGTGTAGAATTATTTATATGTAGGCATACTTCTACTTATATTTATACTTTGCATATTTGCACTGAAAAAATAATGCGCGTTTGCCAAATATTACTTGTCAATAAGGGTTGTTTTTAAGTATCGCCAAAAATTTAGAATTAAGGGCGCGTTCAGGAATTTCTCCAGTGGATAATTTACTTATAAATTTAGGGTAATATTTTTTCCAATGGAGCTTTTTTTTCCTTTTGGCAAATTAAATGCGTTCGACTGTAATTTTTCCATTGGAAAATTTTTTTTACGAAGGTAAAAATTTTCTCCAAGCGGCTCTAGCTTGGCCATTTTTTTCTCCATGGAGATAGTGCTTTTTTCTGTATTTATCTTTCTCAAATTATCCTTCTTATGGTAAAAGATGATTGGACGGTGAAAAAACAAATAAGGTTTGTTGAAACAAGACATAGTCCAGACTGAACCGACAAGTTTATAGCGGCATAAGGAAATGCTCTTAAAATAAAAGAGCATTGGGAAAAGCTAGCCCTTTCATTAAGACTTGAATTCAATAAACAAGAAGTTTAAGATAATAATTATCTTCTGAAACAATTTTGTAAGTATAATTTTCAAGCAAAAACTAGTGAAAAAGGGACGCCAACATGCAAATTATAGTTCATTTTGCGCCCTTTCTTTCACCGAATCTATCAATTACGCCAGTCCATACCATCGATACACATCAGAACAAGGAAAATGCAGAGTCAACAGAGATGACCACCACACAATTAAAACATGTGGATCCGGGTATAATTAATACAGAGGAAAAAAGAATTACAATAAATGGAACTCAAGATAAGATAAATAAATACACCCGATCACCCAGTAAAGAAGACAAGGAAAAGTGGAACAAGTGTGAGCAACATTTTGCTACAATCGGTTGAAGAATTGAAAAAAAAAGAATGCCCCAAGAGACAGATATTTTGAAAGTATGACATCATATATGAAATTAAAAACAGAGGCTGCAATAAAAAAGATGAATAGGGAACCAGAAGAAAATGGTGTAAAGAATAAAGCAAACGGAATAGAAGAAATGATGAAAAGCATGTTTAGCCATATAAAAGAAAATAATAATAAACAAATATGTTGTTAAATGATTTCTTTATGCATTCGTCATTTAATTCTGAATCTTATTCATTACTTATATCAAATTCATACAGATCATTTTCAACAAATTAAATTATGCAATAATGTAACCAGCAAGCAAATAGAAATAAATTTGAATTATTTGTATCCTTCCCGTTTTTTACAGAAAACATAAATCGTCAAAATCTGTCCTTTCAATTACCAAATACCCTTTCTACAATAATCCTTTGGACTGATACAATTTTATTATATAATTTCTGGTCTTGTATTAGATTACCTTAACAAGGTCTTTTCAGATGGAAAAGTGCGGGGTATGCTGCATCGTCTATCAAAAAAATCGGATTAACAATATCGTTAATGACATATTGCGATAGACTTTTTCTCCTGAATATATAGGTGTCGTGACTTGACCCCGGAAAAACCCCGTATACTGAACGGATTTTACCATATTGGTCTACTGCCACCTAATAAGTCATAGAATACCATCCTTTATATTTTTTATATCGCTCTGGACATATCTGTGGGGCATCAATAAGTATGTGGGTGTCGTCTACCGCTAGTATTGTGGCATTTAAGGGGCTTCTTAACAAAAATCCAATTTTTCCTCCTTCCATCTCACTCTCATTTGGCAGTGCAATTAATCTCGGCATCATTAATTCAACATATTCTTTAACAAAATACTGTATTTTCTCAAAACAACATGACGCAGCAATTTCAAATTTACTTCCAATATGCGCATATTTTGGACAAGAATTTGATGAATGGAAAGCACAAATTACAAAATTAAAGTATTATCATTTATTAAACCCGTTAATGAAAGTCTGCTTTTGCTAATATCTAATATTTTATAATAACAAAGTTGATTCGTACTAAAGGTTTCTTTAAATTGGATAGTATCAGATTTCCAGATTACTTTTTCCAATGCGAAGATTTAAGTGGAATTCTAGTGTTAAAAGTAGAATAACACAAATTTAAATAATTTTTGACATGATCTTGCTGTTCATCATCCAGCAATATACATGTCATTGCTTGTTGATCTGATGATGATGATGATGATGAATCTTCGATTTCGTTTCTTCTACTCATAAGGGGGGGGGTAATAAAATATGTTTTTTAAAAGCTAAATTTACAAATATTCCATTGGAAAAATCCACTGCTGATTTCCACTGGAGAATTTCCATTGGAGATTTTCCAGGTAAGATTTACCTGAACACGCCCTTAAAAATACTTTGTTTTAGTTTTTAGTTTTGTGTCATATGGAAGCCCTTTTATTGCATAGAACACGTAAATAAAAATACAGCTAACGTTTACGAATAAAACATTGGTAATCTATGTACCTTATAGTACATGTAGCTATACTTGTAGTTATTATAGATTTAATAAACTGCTTTGTACAAATAATGCCTGTAATGGTAGAGTTATAGGCAGGCCTCTCTAGATTAAAAAAAGTGACTTATACTCCTAATCCTCCAAATTTTTAACCCTAAATAAAGTTTTTTTTCTTCAAATTTCAACTTTTTTACTTTCTAAATTTATTAAAAGGGCTTGATATTTTTCTAGCTCTTTCTAAAGTTGAAAGAAATATATTATAAAAATATACATGTCATAATAGCTTCTGTTGAGGTATTGAATTTTTTTTTAATGTATATAATAACACTTCGAGTTGATTAGTCGCAATTTATTTTTATACAAAAAGTAAATAAAGAAAATCGTTGTCAAATATGACGCTCGAAGGTTTTATACATAACAAGCATGACTCAAAGTACCATATCTTAGTTTAAGTAGGTAAATGGAAAGTTTTTTATTGTATTTTGTTGTTTTGTTGCAAATTTCTCATAATCCTCCTTATTTTTTTGTAAAAAAAGAGCCGAAACCTCCTAAAAAAAGCAATTTGTAGGGAATTAGGCGGATCCCCTTAGTTAGAGAGGCCTGGTTATAGGCATTCAAATTGGCACTAGTATCAGAAAAGGGTTTTTTCTCATGGATACTAAACTCTGACTATAAGAACATAAATAAAACAGCAAAAATGATTTATAGTTTGACGTATTCTCTTGCTATCAGTATATCAATAACAAACATAAATCGCTTGTCCAAGAAAAAGTTGTTACAGCCTGTAATATTTTGTGGCAGCAGTTTGTACGCAAAATATAAAAGTCTACTAAAATGTATTATGTATTGAAAATTTTGTATTTTTGCGCAATAAATATGTAAATTTCTAGAGCCATTTTTAGACCATCTAAAAAATTTCCCTAATACTACCACTAGCAAATTTTAATACAATATCTGTGCTCGTAATTACATTTGAGAGTCTATTACAATCTGATTGCTATTCTTGTGTTATATTTGCAAGCCTTTTACGAATGAACGTAATAATAAATATAGAATTTTTCGTTATTAATATTTTCATGCAAATGAATATGGCAGCGAAGAATTTTATAGATAATGATATTTTACTGCGTTGTAAAAAAAGGGTTGTTATTGATACGCATGTAAAATAGAATTAACAAATTTTTAATTGATTTTTCTTTTTCCGATGCATTTTTTTAAGGTACGGTGTTCACTTCCTTACAAAAAACCGGTTAAATAAAAGTTAATTAGTCATTAAATAGATTATGATCTTTTAGCATTTCAAAATCGTCAAAACAGAGCAAATAAGATTTTTTTCACGTATTATAAACTCTTCGCATGCTACGAACATTTTCACAGTTTTAAAGTATTGCCTTTTTAAAAAAAAAACAAAGGATTTGTACTTACTAGTCCTAAGTATCTTTTAGGCAATTACAAAATATTATGAAAAAATTTATGTGTTCTTTTTGCTGTATAATGCAATCTTTTTGTAAAAAAATTGTATCAAAACAATAATCCTAATTTTGATTATTAGACGCATGCTTAATTATATGCCATTTATAAGTAATTACGTATCGAAGCGCTTTTGAACATGTCTGTGCGTTTTTACTTCTGTTATTTACAAGTTTTCCAGAATTTTTTTCAAGAAATAGCCAAAAATATTTTTCTCATTTACATTCATACATATCTTTTACACGTTAGGAAAAAAGTTTTTTTTTGTAAAAATCGTTATTTAAACATCTAAAAAACGTAGGATAAGACGCCAACGGGTTGTATTTTTGCTTTTTTACAGCCAACAAACAACCTAATGCTTGACTTTTATGATACGTAATGACAAAAATGCTGTTTTTGTGGTCTAAAACTATTAGTATAGTGTTTATTACATTTTTGTACATGAATGTGGTTTATTTGTCATAAGAAATTGTAGGCTCAGCCTAAAAAGTTTTCAGGGCCATTTATACATTAATTTTATATTGCCTAAAAGGTACCCAGACATTTGATTTATGCTAAAATCGTCTTAAAAACAACATAACTACTTTTTTTTTTTGAAGTTAAGTGTATGCTTTTAAGTTTTATTTTGTATTATTTTACTTTTGTATCATATAAATATTTATTTGTTTTAAAGATGGACATGCTAAACAGCAATATAAAACCAACACTAAATATCCATGCACGTCAGTTTTACACAAATATTGTTTTGGTTACAGTATCGAAAGAAAGTTTATTTAGGTATTATATATCAAGAATCCCAAATAAGGCTTTCTTTCTATGCATAGGATATAAGCATAATTTTACCCACTAACTAAATTATAAATCGTATATATTCGTGTTTGTTTACAAAAAAAAGTATACCATACTTTTAGATTTTTATATAGGATTAATCTTTTTATCGTATTAAAACTATTGTTGCATAAACTTTATTATAAAGCAAAAATTTTAGCAGGCCTCCATATCTGACATTTCTGATTTAAATATCAGAATATCCGCCAGCAGGATTTTCTCTAGTCGGGGATAAGGACTAAAATCAAACTAAATTTACTTAAAACAAAAATTATAATATCCTGTTCTTTTATAGAATATGTTTAAAAAATTTTGCTTTTAAATGTTTTTTTTTCCATTTTCTTTTTTGGTTTCTAGGGGTGCAAAAACTTTCACTACCCATAAATCAAAGCAATTTTTTTTATAAGGGAGCAAGACCCCACCCCCACACCCCCCCCCCCCTCGTCCGTGAGGTCTCATGCGTATCTTTATCGCCCATGTACGACTGT